>JARFOC010032369.1:0-28824 GCA_031763485.1 Osmoderma eremita
ATTGGATAACCATTATATCTTATTATTTTATTTGTATATATTATTTATCATTTGTTTTCTTTCGTATGTATGTATTCATTTATTATGTTTAAATAATTTTGTCTATTTGCTCTTCTTTAGTGCATTTTCTTTTCTGTTTAATTGATATAATTTAATTACATTATTTATTGGTCAACCTACAGTATTTGAAATTCTGTAAATCTAGTCGTTCTATCCAAGCGGCGCCGGCATAAGATATTATTTAGAATTCTCAGTTAGAGGACTTGAGTTCGAAATTACAATTTTTAACGTAGTAGTAAATCTTTCCCTATTTTCGACCTCAAGTAAATACTTGTTTATGTAAATAGCAGTCGAACATCTGGTACCCTTCTACACTCTTAACGTTGAAAATATCGGAGTCCTCGATTTTAGGTCGGAAACTTTTATGTGGCCACGAGTGTACCTAAATACGCCTTGAGAAATATTTTACCATGCCGTCGGAGCTCATCCGAAATGTTAATTTTGTTTCTCTTTTTATTTTATAAATAGATTTCTAAATGGAAAAAGTTCATAAGAAAAGGGAAGATTCAGAATAATTAGATGCTGTTTGATAGAATTCGAACCATCAACAATCACCATGGATGTCTAGCGCTCTTACCACTGCGCTATCCTTGCATTAATTTACGCGTTAAGACGTTACCCATGATGTGGTATGATGAAGAAAGTGGAGAGGACGAGTGAGTATAAGTAACAACGCAACATTTTGCAACATCCAGGTTGAGTCCGTAGCAATCACACCACGCAACCACAGAGTTCAAACCAGATTGGAGCCTCCTCATGCCATCGGTAGAAGATATTTCAGAGAAAATCTTAATGTCGTCAGCATAAGCGAGCACAAGAAAGTCAATCTGAAGCAAAAATAATTAATGTAAAGTACAAACAACAAAGGACCCAGGTTTGATCCCCGTGGGACGCCCGAGGAAAGAATAAACTCACCAGAACAGTATCCCTTGTATCTTCTCTGTTTTAGATATGGCCTAAGAAGAGTGACAGTGGACGGAACAAAACCCAGAGGAATCAACTTAAACAGCAGCATTTAATGGTTAAGTAAGTTAAAAGCTTAATCTTCGTCCTTGGGTGCCACTGGGAGTTATTACTTGTTTGCTAACACACTGGAATGATTGGTGAGTCCTTATAAGTAATCTAGGCAAAATGAATTCTCCCGGAATTGTGGAGGGAAATTTAAAGATTCTGGAATCAATACTGCCAAGTAGTTAATTATTATATTCATTACCTTTTTTTTGTAAAATTTCCAATTACCAAAACCATTAAGAGATTTCCACCCAGGTTCGTACTCACATTTACATAATGCAAAGCCTGTGGAATAGAAAGGAGATGTCCAACTGGTATGCATACTTAAACAAGCTGGACGCACGCATCATCAAGGCACAAAAAAAAGGTTGTTGAGACTCCACATACATATTCGAAAATACATAACTAACAACACTTAGGTACGTCAATCAATCCACAGCATACTTCTCCAAAATCACCAGTGTGTTCTCGAATTAAAAACACATTACCCTTCCGACGATACCGACACGGGGAAAGGCTTCACGCAAACCGAAAATGGGCTCTCATCTAGAAGAGTCAATAATGACTTAACGACCATTCTGAATGAAAGAACAAGTCCCCCCTGCCCGTTCCACCTATACGTTTACGTAAATTGCGATCCGGAAGATGTTTACGTTCACCTCGACAATGCAAGCGTGAGGATGCCTCTGATTCGAATATCGAAATTCGTTAGGGAAGCGAAAATCTGGGTCGCAAAGCGATCACGGCAGTGTGTCGTATGGATCGTTTGGATAAGTGAGAATGGAATAATACATGGAGAGAGGTCGATCTGAACGTAACGAACACTTTCAAGTGTGCAGGTATAGAATTACAATCGGTGGACGTTACGTAAGAATCACGTTTGCGATCGGTTCCTTGTCACGCGATATAGATGTTTATTATCTAAAAAAAGAAATTGAATATATATGTGCTTTTCTTTTTTAAGATTTCAGGAATTGCGGTGAAATAATGAAGCGAATCTAACTGATACAAAGGTAGAAGTATGCAGGATTTGTTGAAATTGTATCAAGACTTCGCAGTCGCAGTCGCAATCATTTATGTTTACTCCTGTTTAGTAACAAACCGTGTTCAATCCCAGTAACTATGTTTCCTACAATGAATTTCAATCTTTTGAATACGAGGTGTGCAAATTAAGTAATGAGACTGATATTTTCAAATATTTTTATTTGAATATAATTACAATTGAACGTTGTCTTAATCAAAATAACTCCCTTGGGACGTTGGAGAACGTTCTTCCATTCCTTATAGCAGTGCTGGAGCTCGGAATCGGCTTTAGCTGGTTGGTTACAGCCGTTTGAATGTTTTCGAGTGTCCCAAAATGATGTCCTTTCAGTTGAATTTTCAATCATGGGAATCGGAAAAAGTCACAAGGACTCAAGTTAGGTGAATAAGGAGGCTGAGGACCCACGGAAATATTTTTACTGGCCAAAAAATCGTTTATGGAAATTGCTGTGTGACAAAGCACATTGTCATGATGCATGGTCCAATCGTCAAGACCTGATGAACGGTGGTGTAAGACAAATTCAACTGTTCCCCGATCATTCTGACCGTCAACCGACGATCTGAACGCACAAGATCGCGTATTTTGACGACATTGCCATCGGTTCTTGCAGTTGAAGGCCTTCTGCTGTGTGGCTCGTCTCCCATCGACTCTCTTCCTTCTCAGAATGCCTTAAACCACCGAAAACCTGGGCTTTTGACAAAACACTGTCTCCGTAGGCTTGCTGAGGTTTTGCAAAAGTTTCTGTTGCACTTTGCTCAAGTCTGAAGCAAAATCTGATAGCACACCGTTGCTCGAAATTAATGTCTTTCATTTGTAGAACGCATTACGAAAACCGGGTTCACGGAAAAAACGACAACGAACAAACAAATGACTTAATCGATTTCAAACTTGCACTGAACGCGTATTACTTGTCGCCCCTCCATGTTCCGTGCTTCTCGTGTGCCATATCAAACGCTACGTTGTCAGTCTCATTACTTAATTTACACACCTCGTATATTCCTCCATCAGGAGCTGCACAACGGTCCAATTTGAGTCGATTGCTATTTAAACTGCACACATACGACTTACTTATCTTGCCCAATATTAGCTTGTGATGATGATTTAAAAATCTTGCCTCCCATTTAGAATTGGAATAACGTCATAGAGCTACAACGTAACCTACATGCTGGAAGAGAGTGGTTTACGTCTTTCAAGTCATTTGCAAATGTACATATATACAAGTGCTGCTATATGACTTTGAAGCGTCGCTTGGTATTTTGCTGATGAAAGAAATTTATTACGAAAATTCGTCGGTAAAGTAAATTTGGTCGTTAACATGTTCGTAATGTTTGGAACGAGGGAAATTGAAAAAAATTTTAACAAAGAAATTTAAGAAAAGGGTGGTACACAAACACGTACATTCATTTGGTTAATTACCCAAGGCACCTTATCAAAACTATATTTTTACGTAATTTTATCTTGCAACAATTTTCAAAATGTAATTTTCTATTTGGATTAATTAAAACTTCAATTCCGCCATTTTAATTGTTTGTTTAGGTGGTTTCATTGGTCTAATCAATGTAACTAAAAGAACCATACGTGAGAACTTTACAAACTTATAGCTGGTATTTTATTGTTAGGATAGAATGTAACTGTCATATGTCTAACAGACGCAAGCTGACAGATTTTCTATTTTATTTCAAGATCTATTTTCGATACGTTGCACATATACGGCACCACAAAATACTATCTGATCCTAGAATAGATAAATTTTCTTCTCCGGCACCCTAAAATCTCCAAATCAGGATTTAAGTGCAGAGAACGGGACCCAGCAAAGATCAATCCAAAACTAGGGTAACTGAAGGCAATTGAGATTTCAAACGTTGCTAGGTGGTTATAGGAGATGTAGGCCATTCCCTCGACACGAATCCGATAAGAAACCTATGGACCGTTCTTTAAAAATGTATAGTGTATCGACGTAGGGAATTCGACGTGTCGATACATTGGGAGTGACACACAGGCAGTATCAGGGAATGAAGATGCGAACTTACTACAACTCTTGCAGTTGAAAGGGCAAATCTACAAAGCCTAAAGGCACGTGAATACTAACGTTGTTCGGGATTAATTCTTTTTTTAAAGATGTATGTACAAAGACGTACATAAATTGTAACAATATCTCAAAACAAAATTTTATTTATTCCACATAATCACCTATAAGCCGTAACCCGTGAGGTTGAGTTTACCAGACACCGGCAGTTATTTTATTCGCTATAACTACCTTGTGTATTATATGGCAAAAACGCACGCCTATGTACCTTTAGTTCGAATACATGAGTCTTGTTTGCCACTGTGGTTGCAGTTCTATATGAAACTGTGCTTGTGTTTTTGTACGTCAGGGAGTCTCGCTGACTCCACTTCACTGTTAACGTAAGTTTTTGTGGTTAATAATGTTAATGTGGTGGACAGTATATCAGTTAAACTTCGAAATCTAAATTTAATGGGAATTGTAGCCAGCGCACACACAGTTTTATCGTTTGGCTCGAGCTTTCGGTTCTTATTTTAAACCTTAACAAACTGGAGAGACATGTGATTGACAGTAAGACAGTAAGTAATAGGTAGTGAACATTATTACTTACATGTTGTGTGATAAAATTGTTTCTGACATCATTATAGTTATGGAGTAATATTCACAATAACATGTTAAGACTATTAAAATTATTAAAATCGCAAACACATCAACGCATTATAGCAGACTAAAAGCGATCCTTTGAATTCTAATTATATTTCCCTGGATAATTTAGCGCGGTGCCAGTCAGGCAGAATTCGCCATGTTTACACGTCACAAACGCGGGAATCACAAGCTATCACGTCATGAATGCCAACTTCAAAAAGATGAATGCACCAACACATCTATGTTGGTGGTAAATTCAACGGAAAAATATACAGAGTGGACATTAATAATATACCAAGCCGGGAAGTTACGGTAATGTTATGTGAATGGAAACGACCTCGCCTCTAAGTAGATAACATAACTAATATATCTGAAGAATTTAATGTGATAATAAAGTCAATAATTTAAAATGTTGATGTTAAGTGTCAAAAGTTATAAAAATTGTAAATGTGTCAAAAGGACAGGCATATTCCAACTAGCACAATGGGAACGTAATTACGACTACCAAGATGAGGAATAATTTCGTGGTGGTTTTTTTTTGGCGGGCCAAAAAAAAGGGAATAAAATCAAAACAATAACCACGATTTTTTCTTGTTTTAAATATATTTAACTATTTATTATGATTAAAGTTCTGTAAGCATTTGTTAAAAATATTAAAATATTTTATTGTATCTTATTTGTAATATTTATTATTTCTTTTATTATTTACTTATTTATTTTTTAATAAAAATATAATATATCGTATCGATATCGCTTGTAGCACTTTGGGAACCCCTGCTCTAAGCAATCTTAATTTTCGGTATAAAATTGTAGAATGGCGATAACTGTTACTTATTTTACATATGCCCGCTCGGTCTCATACACGTATTACTTTGAAAACGCACCGAGTGATCCGTACTTCATAGTCATTTTTAGAAATGATCATTCACATAGAAGTAAATTTACACAATAAAGTTATTTTTAGCAGGTGAAGGAAACGTTATTGGAACTTGCGATCATTACTTATGAGTCGCGGACTGTTAAGGAAAATTTTAAGTCTATAGAACGTAATAAAAACTTCAAAATTAACTTCAAAGGAATTATTACTTTATAGTCGTACCTTGGTAATATAAATTGGTATATATGACTATCGTAATTTACCACTAAGTCATAGAAACTTCAAAGTTATTTTATTAGTAAACGTGATGTCGGTGAATTGATTTTAAAGTTATCTTACTACAAAGTAACAAATTGTGGTAGAAACTACGTTTCGGAGACTTTAAATTTGGCAATTAAGTAATTTATACAAAAAAGTAATATTTATAGTCACGATTACGTCTAAGCTACTTCAAAGAGGTTCCAGTCTGGGTTTCAGTTACTTTGGTGCTTGTTGTAATATGTGTGCGGAAGGTCAATAATAGGACATCCACAACTACTGCTGAGGTGGTGTCCTTGTAGTTATCCCACCCATAATGGAGGGGGGAGGGGCTGTTAATAGTCAATAGGTAATTATATACCTCACTGAGACCCTCCATTCAAAAATTAAGGCAGTCTTTCGTAGCCTTTATATAGTAGATTTCGAGGAACATCCTCTTATGATAACAAGATATCCAAAATATTAATACGCAGTATCGGGAAATCCACACCGCACAAATTAATTTAATAAAATTCGGTACATATGTTTCTAGAGAGGTTGATAATGGGAGCCGACGTTCTCTTGAAACACATGCACCGAGTTTTATTAAATCAATTTGGGCGGTGTGGATTTCCCGATACTGCGTATTAGTGATACCAGCCCACAGTCCTTGCAATTCTTTCACGGATTATATTCAAAATGCTGGCATAGTCAAAGGAGAATTTGTGTCCAATGTGCGTGTAATAGTCTGCCAAAGCAATACCGGTACTGTAAAGATTGGGACAAACGACTACGCAGCCAGCTTTATTATTGTATTTCGACCACAAAAACGAATAATTAGGTCAATGGTTGCGGCTAGTTGCAGGACCTACTGTAAACCAATATTGCCACTGCCTGGATAATATAATATTGTATGGGAGTATTGACCATTATATTTTTGTGTTTATTTATTATACTATTGACGAAGCGTGCATCCATTTGGACCTTTGGTAAATTAATTATTGTTATTCTTATGTATTTTTTATTTTTACATATTATTAGAATATTTTTGACGTTTTTTAATTTTTTTATTGCAAATAGAAGCCCATATTATTATCATTATTATTATTACTATTATTAAAGAAAAGTATGGCTGCATTTTCCTCAATAATCGCACAGTATGTGTATGTAACAAACTGCAATAGAAAAAACGGCCCATCAATATATGAATACTGTGTTGCTTTATTTGTACACAATTTGTCACGACAAACCGTAAACATATTTCCATTCGTTTTGCCTCTTGTAGCTCGTCCTCGACCAATCGAGATTAAGACATCTAGCATCCGAGAGAAGCGATTACATTTATTTCCTTCGATCTCCGAATGTGAGCGGCAAGTAGGGAACATTTGCAGCCGGCAATATCTAAGATTTACGCGACAGGGAGTAGAGAGTGACGACCTCGATAAAATTGACGAATTCGTCAGCCGCAGGATAATCGCCGATCGTAAATAACCTGCGGTGTAACTTCAAAGATCCAATTCCGAACAATACTCGCTGCTCTCGACGATTGACGGTGATAATCATGAAACGTAAGGTATGTATTTACGAATGTTGCATTACAGATTTTGGGATTATGCATTTATAAGCACCGGTGCTTTAAGTTTATATCGTTTAGAGAGTATACAATTCGAGACACAGTAGCTCTAGGTTGGTCGATTGACGCATTTATGCCGTCTCGTAATTATTAATGGGATACGGTTTGTATACGGCGTGATTAACGTTTACGCTTGAATTACGGTTTTAATACTTTGTTTTAGTGGCTGGCTCCGAGGGAACGCGTACATCCTGTGAATGTTTATTCGTTGCCGAGGTAAATTTGCATATTTGTAATGGTAGTAGCGAGTTATTACGAACGATATCTCGCGTACTTGATTATGCTGACACGTGTCAATTCATCTGCAACAATGATCGTCCAGATTTAAGTGTCGGTTGTAAAGATGGAGAATGACTTAATGTCATTAGTGTCTTCGCAGGTATTATATAGTAGATTGTTGTTGGTACGACTGAGTGAATCCAAGGGAAAATCAATAACTGCATATGGTATACCGTATGTTAAACTCTGCTATTGTCAAGCTAATGTACTTCGGAAATGTTAGTGGAAGTGCGAGGAACGGCCGGGCGGTTAATCTGGAATTGCATTCTGGATCATAAATACTTTATATGCAAGTGAAGTACTTGATATGCAAGTTAGTTACCGCAAGGTTATTCTGGACACGATAGCGTTGCATATTATTGAGCAGGTTAACCCTCCGGTTGACGGGCTGGGTCTGTGAGGCCCACGCAAACCTTTTTTTTGTTGTGTTTTTTTTTAATATTTTTTTTTTAATTTCTTTAGCTTTTTGGTACCTTCCTAACTTTAATAAAGACATGTTTTCCTTAATTCGTCTTAATTTTATCATCTGTCGTTTGGCTGCCAGAAGAGCTTCGGGCCTATCAGACCCAACCCGTGTATTCGTGCAAGTTTTTTTCCTTGCTTTAACTGCCTAAAACCGTCAATTTACTGTCCTCTATCTGTGCATTCCAACAAAACTCCAGTGCTCGGGTACAGGATGATAAATTTACGGTTTTGTCACGCAGTTGAAACAAATCTTACTTATACAAATATTATTACACAACTTCAAATTGTGCGCCAATCAAATAAGTGCGTGACTAGATCCGCCAGACGGCGGTAGTATCTACGTCTCGGCGCTAGAGATTGTCGTTTTCCATCTATACATCTTTCTTATCTATGGTTTAGTCTCTATTGGAAGTGCAACTGAAAGTTAGCCGTGTTTTCCATTTGTGGCGTCTTCCACTTGTGACTTTATTACTTTTCTTTGGCGAGATGGGGGTATATGAACGGGAAACTATTAGACTACGGGCACTTTACGATGAAGTATGTTTTTGAAGCATCTGAGTCAGAAGACGAAGGTGCACAAGACATAATTAGCGAACACGATACGGATACGGAGCAAGAAGAACCAGATGAAGATGACAACCAATCAGATACTTCTAGTACAATCTCCAGAGCTCTGTATTTTTATGGAAGAGATGGAACCAAGTGGAAAAAGCATGCCCCAGGCCAACGGGTTCGAACAAGGCAGCAAAATATCGTTACCCAATTGCCCGATGTTCGTGCAGGTGCAAGAAACGCAAACACGCCAATTCAATGTTGGATGCTCTTTTCTGAAGAAATTTTGGACACAGTTATCAAAAATACCAATTTGTATATACAAAAAATAGTACCAAGATACAAGAATAAATACGACGTTGTACTTACTAATAAAGTGGAAATGAAGGCGTTTATCGGTTTGCTGTATTTGGCCGGGTCTCAGCATGGGAGGCGAAAACAATTATACGAATTTTGATCCGAGAAGGGCTTAGGGCTCCAATTATTTCCTGCTAGCTTATCTCAGCGAAGATTTATGTTTCTAATGAAGTGTATACGTTTCGACAATACCGATACAAGGGATGAGCGAAAGAAGTAGGATAAATTGCTGCCGTTAGAGACATATTTGAAAAATTCATTGAACAGTGTAAAAACATTATAGTGTCGGTAAATATGTGACTCTAGTTGAAATGTTGTTAGGATTTCGTGGAAGATGTCGTTTTCGTATCTACATTCCAAATAAACCCAATAAATATGGGATCAAAGTGTTTTCTACAGTGGATGCAAAAACATTTTACACGTCGCATTTGGAGATCTATGCTGGAACCCAACCTGAAGGTTCCTTTCAGATAGACAATTCTGTAACAGCTGTCATTCTAAGAATGACGAACCACATCTCAGCAACTGGAAGGAATGTTACCATGGATCGATGGTTTACTAGAGTGGAAGCTGCACGTCGTTTGTTGCATGATCACCGCCTAACTGTAGTTGGTACAATACGATTCAGTCGAAGCTCTTTGCCTAAAGAAGTTAAAAGTGTTAAAGATAGACCTGTAAAGTCTTAATTTTTTTTGCATTCCATGCCAATATGACACTTACTTCATGTCCCAAAAAAGTCAAAGAATGTATTACTTGTATAGTCAATACACTACGATGACAAAATAGACGAAAATACTGGTGATAATAAAAAACCAGAGATAGTAACATTCTACAATTCCACAAAAAGCGGTGTTGATGTAGTCGACAGGATGGTTACATCTTATAATGTAGCTCGAAACACAAGAAGATCGCCATTGTTGCATTTTTTCGGCATGCTTAACATAGGGGCAAGCAACGCATTCATAATATATAAAACGAACAATCCAGATGGAGAATTTCTAAAAACCATTTTTGGAAAATTTTGGCAAAGACTTAGTGTTAGAAAACATGAAACTACGAGCGAATATGTCAAATCAAAAACGGAATGTAAGGCTATCAGCGGATAAATTCCCAGGTGCCCCAGTCACAGAAGAGCCCCGACCGACGACTTCAACTGTTCGAAGAAGGTGCAAATTCTGCAAGGACCGAAAATCAAGATATTCGTGCAAGTTTTGTGGTTCCTGTATCTGTTTGCAACACACGAAACCATGCTGCGCCGACTGTGTGGCAAAATTTGATCAACGAAATTTTCCATTCAATATTGTGTGTGTCAAACTTAAGTACACTCATTTTATATTTTTTTTACGCTTATTCAGCCATATACTTTACAAATAATTGTATGTTATTGTTATGGTCTTTTCCGTTTTTTCAATTTATAATTTCTTTTGAAAACTTGCATTGCATGTAACTGTTTTTTTAATAAATGAGAACTCCCAAGTTAATGTTTTTTTCACAACAATTTTTACTCCTAACAGTGCAAAATAGACCAGGTTAACAAATGCATACCAGAAACTGGTCATATTAGTGGAAAAAAATAAAACATAGTTTGGGTCTGAGCAACCCGTCGAATGGTGTGATTCTGAATCCACCCGTCAACCGGAGGGTTAATATGCGTGCAGGCAGAATTCGTTTAATTCCGACTGACAATAAGGGCCGTCAACGATCTGTCTATCCGAATTCATTTCCCATACATTTCGTCGGACTGGCAGTGTGTTGTTTCTGCAGGGGCGCTTATGGTCGCCGAAGAACAGCATTTTTCCAACAAAAGCAAGGACGCCTTCTCGAGTAGGTCATATAATCGAGTGTACCTAATGTTAAAATATTAGAAAAACATACTGTTAAAATCTATTTGCACGGGAAATTCATTGCGGACGAGCGTTGAGCCTAGTGTACGAAGGTTTGGATTTCTTGAGAAGCGTATGAATTTCGGATGGAACTCTTATTCAGCTTAGCGATTTTACCGATGGAGAAATAACGCGAATAATGGATTTGAACACCCACTTGCCATGCTAGAGACACCACTTCATCCTGCCCGAGATGGGATTTGTTGCACTGTATATCTGGACACGGGATCATTGGTGCTTAGTTTGTTAAGAACATGGACGGGCATCCAGTTGCTGTTAGCCAAGAGCGCTATAGATAGAACATCTTTTTAGCATTTCATCAAACGTGCTAAATGTAGAATACCCATAGAAGTTTTTGTTGGTGATTTGGCCTTTAGTTATCCACAAGCTATCGTGAGTGCACTTGCGACTGCATTTCCTAACGTATTTCTACCGAAAACATCAATTACTCTAACGTTTATACTAACTTGGCGACATTGATCATTTTAAGCATATCCGAAGTTCAGGTACTGACGCATCTACAATGATTGAAGAACTCCAGCAATCCTGGGTGTGAACAACTTCCGAGGTTGTGCACCCATTTTCTCATGGATCTCCGTGTAAGATCTTCAATCTACCTGTACAATCATCTGTATTTTCCTGCTACCTGGAAGCTTACTAATTTCAGCCCAATGCATACGAAAAGCGATGTTGCTGATATAAGCAATTACAGACCAACATTTTGTTAGCCAACTTTGCCAAGGTTTTTGAATCAATTATGTACGAGAGGATATACAATAATATAAGGTCTTTTTATCACCTTTTCAACATGGCTTTCTTCGCGGAAGGTCTACCGTCCATCTACATCCTCTCATGCACTACACATGTTCATCAAAACAAAAACACTTTTGACACTAATGGAATTCACCATGAGCACAATACCTGCGCTAAGAAGAACTGAGAACACCGTACCACCGGCTGACGTGTTCACAAAGGAGTTTAAACTATTGGCGCCCTAAATTTTATAACAAACTCCCACATACTGTGAAGGACCTTCCTCTAGAAGGATTCAAGATCCGGGTGAAGAACATCTTGATGGAGATGAAATGCTACACAACCGAGGACTTCCTACGCAACTAAAAAAGTATATTTGATTTGTTTGTCACTAGCTGTTGTTTGTGTTCTCTTTTTATATAGTTTGTCATATATTATATTTAACTTATTGTTATTATTATTCATTTTACATATTTTTAATTAACACTTGGTGAACAACCACTTTTTTTTAATATAACCTATTCTGTAATCGTTTTATTACAAACTAAAATATATACATAGATACATACATGCTATCATTACTTCTATCCTAACTCAAGATCTGTGTAGAGCATTGCATGACGTAAAATGAGTTGATGTGATTTACAGTCGTTTCTCTCGAGCTGGCAACACCATAGATCACATTATTTTCTTGAAGAAAATTAGCTCTTTTGGATTTAGCAGATCATCTTTAGAGTTAATGAATTCATAACTGAATGATAGAAGTAACGTCGACTATTACAACGAATATAGATTGTTGGCCCATAGCTCGGCAACAGGTGTTCCCCACGGATGCAACGTTGGACCCTTAAATTTAATATTTACATCAAGGATCTGCCGAATTTCACGGGTTGGGCTACCTTGACTTATGCAGACGATTAAAAAACATCCCAAGATTTTTTTCCCACTTAAACAGTATATCTATTGCATTTCTTTATTCGACACGATGTTTTGTGCAGAAAATGAAAATAACCCTGGAGAGCTGAACAATATTTTGATTAATGAAAGCTAACACAGGCGAAATAGGTGACAGCAATTAAGTTTATTACATATTTGAAAACGTATAATGGGCCAGTTCTGTGAATCCTGAGCCGTGTATAATTCGCAGTAAAACTTTTATCTCCGATTCCTTACTACGTCTTTTCAGGTCCACAGCGACTCATAAGAGAGCAGGAAGCGGCGCGAACAAATATAGTTTTAGCGGCCGACAGCAGAGTTACGGTATCCGTTTAAAATAAATCGCGATATTTATTCAATGACGAATGAATATCGCTGTCAAGCGATGGAAACGTACCAGATGTTCAGTGTACACATACATCATATCCATACATCCATATGTATGCCTGATATCTACGTATCTATGCGAAACACTCGGAAATATAAGGGAGACTTTTCCTATTCAAGAAAGGGAGATTCGAAAATTCTTTTTTCTCGTATATTTTGGTTTAAAATTCGTAACACGGCGGCGTGAATGGAATTTTTCGATGTTCTTGTCTAGTTACTGCATCTATTTGGCTATTCAACCATAGCATCCTAGAACCCAATTCGGCTAACGTGCATAACCCCCTCAAATTTGTTTCGTAGTACCGCAAAAATTCCACACTCTTTTCATTGTATATCCCTTGCAACTTCTACGTCCAACAAATATCGGTTTCCTCCGGCAATTTCGAAGAAACTGGCCCCGAAAGATAAAAGAAAATGTTTTATGTTTGACAAAGCAGACTTTTTCAATAACACCTTGAAAGGGAACAATAATGCTGAATGGGAGGAGCAACCAGGAACAAGTAAAACAAACCAAAGTAATGTAACAATAAGAAGATACAAAAAAAAACTTAGGTATATATTTAGATTTGATATTATTAGAGAAGTACATATTACGTCACAATACAATGCGCAATGGACGATTGTTGGATTGAGTTTCTGTTGATTGGTTAAGGGTTGCCGAACGTTAAAAGGCATTTGATTCCCCCTTAATATCACGCTACTAATGATGACGTAATATGTACTTCTCTAAAAATTTAGACTTTACAACATATAGCAACAAATTTATGTTATAGAATTTAAGTGACCAAAAACATCCTTTAACAGTTATTTGAGAGCATAATCTGTTGATAAATTAACAACTAGGTATTTATTAGACGGTTTTTACATTCAGTAATAAAGACTTTTTCGTCTGTATTTCAAATATCACTGATTGTGAGAGAATGAATCGAATTTACAAAATTAACATCACAAAATTGCTTTTTTTAATTAACCATATCTCTTGAGATTTAATTCTAGATCAAAGTTTTAATTGTATTTGCCACCCATACATGTTTGGAATTTTAAACATTATCAAAGGAATATTTTTGTTAACAACTGTAGGTAACTTGCATTCAGAATAAAGAAAGGCTCCTTTTTTGCAGCCACCGAACCCAAATCCTAGTTTTTGTTTACCCATTGCATTGAGTTAAGCGTTGCTTGTGCATTTACCATATCAGTGTGTGTTCTAGCGTCGCGTGTGTACATACATATTTGTTGTTATCTTAAACATATATTAAACGGTAATAATACGTGCAATTTTGTTTTTAGTAGATCCTGAACAATGTATTTTCTAGTAGTTGAATCGTGGTAAGTACTTTTCAAATAATTCCTAGAAAGAATGGTTAGATTATTGCGTTGAAATTATCATGCACTTCCTTTTTTAAGTAGTACATCATATGACAAGGATTGCTAGTATTCATACTCTTGAAAGGGAGATTGCAATTCAATTCATGCTTATATCAGACTTTTCAGTGTTTTAATTGATGCTGATCGATCCTTTCCTCAAACTGAATAACACCAACTGCTACTCAACTCGAGGGTGAGTTTCCCAAGGGTGAATCATTTGTTTATAATTGTGAAAGATCTTTCGAATGATTATTCATATCTCATATTTCGGTTTGTAATTCGATGGTATGTCGAATTATAAATGCACTTGTTTAATGAACGATATTTTATACAGCGCTGGCCAGTTCTAAACTTTAAAGCCGTCTATAAGTAATGTACTTCATCAAGCAGCGAAGTCATATCGCGCATCAAGAATGACCGACGCAATCTCCCGAACGCAGTCGTGCTGCGCTGGTGGGGTGCATAGAGTACTAGGAGTTGTCGATGTAGCAATTAGCTTAGTGTGCTCGTAACAGCGGTGATTCGTGCATATCATTTATGTTGACGTTACTCAAGCGTCTTTTAGTTTGAGAGTTTTCTTTTTCAGAATTTATAAATTTAATTTATAACATTACTTTCTCTTTATTTACATTATTACTTTTGGAATCTATTAAATTAAATTCATTATTTCCGTTTCTTTATCAAAATTTTATAATAGAATGATTTTCACTACGGAGAAAAGGGTCCAGATGATTAAATGGTATTACTCTGGCAGTACAGCAGAGGAAGTGGTCGGTCGTTTTATATTTTCGTTTATTTCGTTGTATTAGTTTTTCATTCACTTCAATGTCGAATGTGTCCTGGTATTCTATCTACGATAATATTTCAGCATCTATAGAAATGCCTTTTCTATTTTTTACATTGTCCGTTATTATTAAATTTTAGTTTGATGTTGCGCATTAAAAGTGTCTGCCAATGCATTGCAGTCTATAAATATATTATTGTCCATTTTTGGTTTCCTTGTGCCACAATATTATTCAACATATTGACCAACATATACTTCATGCAAATCATATCCATACATCCATATGTATGCCTGATATCTACGAATCTATGCGAAACACTCGCAAATATAAGGGAGAATTTTCCCATTCAAGAATGGGAGAATCGAAAATTCATTTTTCTCCTATTTTTTTGATTTAAAATTCGTACCGATTCTCGCACACGCCGTTCAATTCGACGGGTTGAGTAAACAAGGTGCGAGCGCGTTATATGGGTTTGGTATTTTTCATTTTCTCCTTCTCCTAGTCTGCCTAGAGATCGTACGCTGGTACGTAGGATGCTGGGTTTTCCCCCGAACGAACACACAAGTGCTTTACCGGGGATCAATAAGACTTATAATAATCCCCGGAAACTTTATCGAGGAATCGAACTGAACTTCGGAACTTCGGTACAAATTGGAGGATATAAAATTAGACGCTTCATGGGTAATAATCAATCAATAAAGAGAGTAGAGGGGAGCGTCCGTTTGATAATATTTGCAGTTAGATGGAAGTTGCGTGAAGGCAAAGTTGCCTGAATTAATTCGATACTCAAAAATAAAAGGTTAATATTGAAATTTCCCAATGAATATTTAGAAATATCAACTTAATCAAATTGAAATGTTTCCGGAGAAATTCTTACAATATTTAGTTATTGGAGAAGTCTAAATTTAATTGATTTGATGGCATGAAACTTACAATAAGCTCCCACGCATTCCAAGCAACCATTACGTCTTGTAAGAATCTCGCTAACAGCTAGTACCTACAATGTGTATCTCCGAACATAATCTTAGCTGGATGAATTGCCGATCTCCGGGTTTTCCTGCACCTATAATTAACGTAAATTGCATCGACAAGATCTCCAAACCGATAACTCACTTGGGAGATTCAGTGCTCTGACACAAATTGGTACCGGATTATTTATAATGTCGCGAGCTTCTGTGAAATACCCGTAGATCGGATCGTAACCGAACTCCTAAGCCACCAATCTACCGACGCTGCCATTATTCTAGTCACCACTACTGTTAAGAAAATAATGAAGAGGTACCTTCGGCAGAGATGCCACAGAGATAATTATAATAGATCCGATACACTCAGCACGTATATGAATATCAAGATTTGCTCCAGGGCAAGTACGAACACTAGGCGACGCTGTTACCACCAACTGCTATGCGAGAGCCATCAATTCAACTTTCACAATTGAAATGCTAAATGCCGAATTCCAGATGTAAACATCAATCATATAGAAATAACTGCCATTAGCACTGAATAATGATTTCTGTTACAACTTTTTCAACTTTCGGCGGCTGTATTTATTGGGTTAATGGATTTCTATAATTCTTCTTCCGGCCATAATTATGGAGATCTATAGTACAGCTAGAAATTATATATTTTGAATCAATCAACGGAAAATATGGGGCTAAATATCTTCTATGCACCATATGCGGAAAAATTAGAATAGCGAATTAAATATTATACAATAAGGATTTTTGAGCGAAAATGTGTCGGCACTGTAAACACTTATTGAAATGTATATCAAATAAAAGAAATTAACATCTTTCACAATAAAGTCTTTTTGTTCTTTTGGTGTTGTGAAATTAGCCATAGTTTCGGAATGAACTTTTTTATCATTCGGGCAAATGAAGAAATGATTTAGGGTCTGATGATTAAGAACGGCATTCGAAGGTTTTCATAGACTTAATAATAATAGATTGGCAAGACGAATATGAAAAAGGCTGAACAAAATTTAATAATTACAATTTTGGAGCTGCTCATTTCATCTAACCAATCAATGTAGAATTGGATCTGCACAAATCAGTTTTAACTCTATTGTCATCTCGTAGAGTTTGGGAAAAGTTTTTTTTTTATGAACATGATCTTGGACATTGTTCTAAGCGGAGGTGTTCTGCATTTTGGGCAAAGTCTAAGCGGAGGTGATCAAAACTTTTGGAGAAATTTTAGACGGGGTTTTGGTTTGGGTCTCAGAAAAAATGTGAGGCTAACATAAGCCTTTAAACTGAAACTGAAACTTTAGGGTTGGAAATGGCCGAAATCGCTGGCAACTTTGAAGTCGTGATGGTCTGAATTTTGATGAAATTAACTGTAACTGGTATGATGAAAGGGCGGCACTAGAAAAGAAAAAGCTAAGCGTAATGCTGCTAACAAATAGAAATGAAGGGAATGTATTAAACTACAAAGAAAAAAGGAAAGAACTAAAGAGTATATGTAGAACGAAAAGATGACAATATAATGAAGTAAAATTGAAAGAAATAGAAGGAAAGTTTAAAAATAAGGAAAGTAAATCCTACTGTCCGAAAACAAAAAAAAACAGAGAAACGAACAGCTACTTAAAAAATAACGAAGGCGCATTAATAGCAGAACACGGTGAAGTACTTGAAACATGGAGGGACTACATTACTAAGTTACTACAGTTACTAAGCGATGGGGAAACGGAAGGACAAGAGGATCAATGTTTACAGGAAGAGGGCAACACTAGGATAGAAGAGCCATCATGTGAGGAAGTAAAAGGCGTAATAAAAACCATAAAGAATAATTTAAAAAAAAACCGGGAGAAAGTAATATAACATCGGAAATGCTAAAAATGTGTGGGGAAAAATTAGTGAAACGATAAAAGTAATATGGAAGAAAGAGTAAATGCTGGCTGAATGGCTAAATGCGCTAATATGCCCAATACATAAAAAAGGAGATACATCACTCTGTAAGAACTACAAAGGCATTGCACTACAGGACACCTGCTATAAAGTACTGGGTCATTTAATAAGAAGAAGGGTAAATGCCTACAGCGATAATATTCTAGAGGAGTATAAAGCGGGCTTTAGAAGTAATAGGACTACGACAGATCTAATATTCACACCAAAAGGAATTCAAACTACTAGTTATGAGTACAAAATTGAACTGCATACATTGTACATAGATTTCAAACGAGCGAATGAGAGAATAAATAGGAGCGAAATCTACAAAGCAATATTGCAACTAAAGACACCAAGAAAATTAATAAGATTGGTGAAAATGCTGCGTGCCATATATGGAGGAGCAACAACCGAGGAAGGATAGGGAAAACGCATGAATCTAGAAGTAGAAGAAGCATATGAGAGCCCCAATATGGTAGCGTTTGCCAAGGCCTAAAGAATAAGATGGCTGGGGCATGTAGAAAGACTAACCAGAGAAATATTGCCAAAATTAGCCCTTACCAGAAAACCAATAGGGAAAAGGAGAAAGAGGAGACCAAGAGAGAGATGGATAAATAAAATGGAAGATTAAAAAAAAATTAAAATAGGAAATTGGAAGGAGATGATAGAGAATGGACGAAAATGGAGAAATATAGCCCGGAGAGCACTTCTAGAAAGTTCCTAGTATTAGTATTTTCATAGCCCTAGGCTTTCACGGCCTGTAGAGCAAATTATTATAACTTTAGCTGCAGGTGATCTGAATAGATGAAGTGGGCCCAATTTCGTAGATAGGTTGGAAATTCTAGATTGAAAAAATATTAACCTCAAGTTTCTGTCCTCCGCAGCAATAAGATTTTAATATTTTTTCAGTAATTCTCCCATTTAGCAATTTAAATTGACCGAACCGAAGTACCTACACATTTACATAAACTTAAGTTCTTTTCATGGGTAGCAAAGTTATCCGATTAAATCTATATAAAAACAATTTTATTATTTTTAGTATGTCATCCTATTTATTATTAAGCCTCTAATCACGTACCTTTTCTTTTTACGATCCTACCTGATTTATATATTATTTAGAAATGCTCATAATTTTAATTTTTGATTTATTTTACCGGTACTAGGCACAAGATTCCTTTTACATTGTCATTGGGAAATGACGCAATTAGCCTTATTCCAGTTCGACCCGCTAGGCCCTCCACTCCACCCGATATTATCGTTTTACAATCCACCTCCACCTACCAGAGGGAGAGACCCCAGTTTGTGTTACGTCGATGTCCTCATTTTGCGCCAAGCCAGCTGGGTGTACGCTTTGCACATTACGTAGAAAACTCCTGAAAACCAATGGAATAATCGCAATTATGTAAATAGGCCTTAAAAATAATTATGCCGAATTTACTCTAGCCGAATTGGATCGCTTAATTGCGTCCACAGTAAATTACTTTAATATGTAAACGATGCCGAACTAATGTACGATGGGGGAACGATATATTTTTTGCCGTCGCCTCTTTTAATCTCTTTTTTTGTGCTATTTTCCAGGACATTTCTGTTTTGCCGCCAGGCAGCTAGAGCTAGCCGGATGGATAATTAGTTTTCGCAATTAATTCTCTTAACGTTTAAATGATTCGTATTAAATTTGTAGCTTCCGCGGTGGGAGCACGATTATTTATTGGAATCAAGATTAAAAGGGACCTAGGTACGTGTAGGAACACGTACATGTAAATATACACTATCGGAAAATCAACATCTTTAAATAGGAGCGAAACATATGTACGTAAAGAAACCGAGCTAGTTTTAATAATAATAATAATATATACTGTATTACCCAACAGCACAATAACTATTTACAGGATAACATAACAAACTTAAAAGTAGTGCAAATAATTACAAGTTTACCATATTTGAAATTTAACAAAATAAGTAAACATAAACATAAAAGTAACCTACAGAAAAGGATCAGGATAGAATATTTCGTACCATATGTGATACTGGCGCTTTGCGTAGCGCACTTGTTCTAAATCACGGTGGACGGAAGGTTCCGACGGATCGAATATTATATTCTGGCACAACGAGCTGTAGCTGTGATAGCAAATACGGGCAGTCGATTTTATTATTTAAAGCATTAGGCAGATAGCGACCATTATATCTGTCTCTGCGAGTAGCTAGCTAGTAGTAACGCTGTGTCGTTGCAGCAGATGACAATAGTCTGAACCTCTTGGAGGGTAAGTACCATACAACTTTAAAGACAAATTTTTGACCCGCTCCAATGTTAGATTCAGGTAAGTAAAGATTGGGTACCACACTACAGAGGCATACTCCATCTTACTCCTCACCAGTGCATAATATACCATCTTCAGTGACGCCATATTAGCGAAGCCACGGCATGACCTAATCAGAAAACCCAACAGTCTATTGGCTTCGCTACAAACTGAGAGTATATGCTGTGTAAAATTGAGTTGGCTGTCAAACATTACACCCAGGTCCATAATATCATTTTTTCGTGATAAGCGAATGTTGTTAATATAATAGTTGGCGAAGATAGGGTCCTAGTGTACGCGACAAGGAAGCAATTCTCAGTATTGAGTTTCAAACCATTTCTTATACACCAATCATGCACAGAAGTGAGGCTGTTTTGCAGACTGCGACTGTCGACATAGCTGTTAACGATTCTGCAGATTTTTAGATCATAAGCCAGAGCGTCACAGTCCAGCGATAATAACAAATCATTAATAAAGATGTTAAACATCAGGGGTCCTAGGTTAGAGCCTTGTGGTACACGAGTGCGGACTTTAAACATCCCGCAAGAAAAACCGTTGTAACTGACACAATTGTATCTATTTTCAAGATAAGACTCGATGAGCTTCGTCAATCCGTCAGAAAAACCAACATACGCCAGCTTTTTTATTAATAACGCGTGATCAATTACATCAAATGCTTTTGATAGATCTGTGTATACAACGTCCACTTGTTGTCGATTATCTATAGCTGTACTTATAAACTGCGCAATATTAACTAAATTAGTAATTGTTGATTTTCCAGTGACGAGACCATGCTGATATGAAGACAAGTAGGGCTTTATATTTTTGAAAATTTCAGTGAGGAGAAGGTGTTCTAACATCTTAGCAAAATTTGGTAAAATACAAATTGGTCCATAATTAATATTTGTCTTGTCACCTGTCTTGAAAACTGGTGTTACCCGACCTACTTTCAATAATTCTGGGAAATTTTTGGTATGTATACATAAATTAAAGATTATGGTGAAAGGTTTAGCCAGAATGGTTGCACACTTATGAATTAACGTACTGGGAATCCCGTCATGACCAACGGTACTCTTCGACTTCAAACATCTGATACTTTCCAAAACATCTATCTCAGAGAAAAAACCTACGTGAAAGTAATTTGCAAAGCTAAAAGGCAAATCCTGTCTGAATATCAGCGGCCCTGATAGAGACGTTTCAGAGAAATGATGAGCGAAAGCCTGTTCACTATATCTAACGTGATGGGGACTTCGGGAGGCGAAAAGCGTGGTTGGTTTTCGCCTCTGGCGTGGTTTACAAATTAAGTTACCGTGTTAACCCTTTTTCATCATCCCTCTTTCTGCAATTTGGTTAATTTCGCCTTTGACGTGGTTTACAAGTTGAGTTACCGTGGTAATCCAGGGCACCTTTCTCTCTTTCATTGAGTTGGTTTCGCCTCTGGCGTGGTTTTCACGTTCAGTTAGGGTATCAACTTAGGTTTCTTCTTTTCCTTCTTCTTTCTTCCCCTGAAGAAGCCCCTTATGATTGTGGACGAAACGGCGAGATACTCTATGTCTAATACGGCACGCTCCAAACTCGGAAGAAAGTTATCCTACACTACCTCTGGTCGTGGAAGCCTTCGTTTTCATTTATTCGTTTTGCTTCATTTTTTCGCAATTATATGAATAATTTTGTTTATTTGCACACATGTTATCATTTTTGCTTTATTAAAATAAAACACTATTTTATAAGAAATTGGCCAAACTTTTATCCTCAGTACCTGCGTGTGTGGTTAGAAACCTATTGTATTTGTACTATGGGTTACTCCAATAGTGAGTGACGCACAAGCTATATAAGTTTTTAATCAACCTTTGGAGTGGGCTGAATGAAAAAAAATATACGCTAGGTATGGTTCTAAAATTCTGTACCTGTTATTTTGGAACAGGTACAAAGTATGAGAGATCCGGAAGAGGTCTACTAGACTATCTATTAGTCAGTAAACATTATGACAAAATACAACGTTAAAAAGGATAATAATTGAAAGTAAATATTTCTGAAATAAGGAATTGCTTATTGGTATAATAATATTTGCTAGAATTAAGGCAAGCAATAGGTCTGAACATCAGTACAAAAGGCAACTGACCTATTTTTAAGAATATACTTATTAGTATATATAGCACACAATGAATGCACCGTTTATATCTACAGGCATTCGTTAGTAAAGGTTTAAACATTAACCCGGAACTGGAACAGATTCTGTTAGGGTCTCAGAACTGGTCGGTTCTGTTCCGATAAAACAACAGGTTGTTCATCACTATCTTAGTTCTCCCTAAATTACGTGCACAAGCATTTGATGGCACTGCTAAGCGCAACTTTACGCAGTTTAAAAGCGGCTCTAAAATACTTTCGTTCGTGTAATGTTGCCGCATCTACCTTAACCAGGTAAAAAATTTCTTCTAAAGAAATGAAATTAATTTATATCTCGCAAACACTTTGAGATATGTACGTACGTAAATGTAAAAAATACATGATATTTAAAAAAAAATCTAACCATGAAAACGAATATCCAAGGTGTTGCATTAAAATTTAAAAAAATATATATTGGCAGGTTAAGTTAGAGGCGGGCACATGGCATAGATGAAAGTATTTTAGAAACTTAAATCACCTCGAAAAACTTGCACATGCAAAATTAAAATTTATTCTGATTGTTGGTTCTCCATATAATTCTAATACGCCAACCGCCTTGAAACACTCGGTATGCAGGCTGAGTTAAAAGGAATGAAGACAAGCTAAATTTACCACTTCGTAATTTGTTATTTAACCTTCAAGTACTGATGTGTTCATATGATAACAATGGCTGCGTTCAGGCGACACAGCAGCAACAAGTCAGCACTCAGCGGTCGCTGAGTACGTTAAGTAAGAGCAGTACGGGTTCGCTGAACGTGACATCTATGTGATAATTATTAGCAAATAGCAACATTTGAATTACTTATCTTTGTCCATAACACCAACATAACCCTAAACAAGAACTGACAAGAAGTAAATAAACCACCAGGTGTTTGTACTTAGTAACATAGTCAGAAATCATCTATATGGTAGTCAGACGTACATAGCTCCACTTTTGTCTGTAATAAGTTTTAATACATTCATTCTCACAGCAGGTTTGATTTTATAATCAATGATATAACATTTAATGTTATGCGTGTGGTTATACGTATTTTCGTATTTAAAATGCAAGTGACAGTTGGTTTAAATTTGCAGCGCAATATCGCTGCCACTACTTCGAAGAATGCTGAGTGAGCGCAGCGCTTTTAATTCGCGCTGATTGTGAGTAGAATTGGCAGCCGCTGGAACTTATCAGAAACTCAGCGTATCCGTTCAGTAATCCGCTGCTATTCAGCTACTTAGATGCTGTGTCGCCTGAACGCCGCCAATGATGTGCCTGTCTCTATTTTACAACTGAAGGCGTAATTGTCATTAGTTTTGCTAGATGGTAGCATATGTTTTTTCTTCGACCGTTACTCTACAAGTTAGTAGAAATTTCAGGTGCATAGGTACAACGTGTCGTCTAAAAATTAGTGGAAAATTTTACGGTTTGCTTATTAATAAAATTACGCTGGCTAATGTAAACATTCCGCTGAACGTCCGCTGTATTTCGTTCTATCAACATATACTTTAGTATGTTATGATAGACAACTGAATGTACCGTACAATTTGCTAACGTTCTAGTAATAATACCTCAAAACCCGCATTCACGATGAGGGATTTCTGTATCTATATGCCTATTTTGAATGTTCTGTTGTAACTAAATGATATGCATCGTTTAATGAAAGCAGTAAAATTCAATTATAAATTCAAATTAAGTTAATCCCACGGCATTGCTTCTGTTCACGCAAATGTATAACGTATTTGTTGTTCACACAAATTGATATCCCAACACGGCGGTTGACGGGTAACAGAAACGATGGGATAATTATTTTGAGTGTACCGTATGGGACTTTAATTATGTATATTTGCATACACATATTGTGTATACATTGACGATTTTGTTAGTCCCGAAAAACTTTTCATAAATGGGTAGACAAAACCTGACATAGAAAACTTTATTTTAAACAAAATTATTACTAGTTAATTTAATATTGGAAAGAGGTAGCAATTTTACGAAACTATACAAGGTAATTTTCTGTTTTGTTGTCTAACGTTTTGTTAGGGAAAGCAAATTATTATTTTTCAACCATACTACATATTTAACGCAAAGAAACCGGATAGGATTACTCCTCCCGCACATTATATTGATTATTTCAGGACACGTGTTCTGGGAATACGTGGATTCACATAGTCAACCGATTCGGTTGACGATAGGAATCCAAGTATTTCCGAATTAAACCATAAAGGGAGGAGTAATCCGACAGAGTGTGTTTATTGCGTTGCCTCACAGTTTTTCAATCTACACAAATATTGTTGGTGACCTACTTTTCATAATAATAATAAAGATTCCATATTTGTAATAAAGATTATATATTTATAATGAAGATTACAAGAATACTCCCAAAAACAATACCTTGTTGTGACAAGCAATGACAAGAACAAATAACCGATAAAGTACCCAAAAATGTTTAATTCGGGAGAAACTTTTATGGTTCTTGCTGGATAAGCATTCTCGAGAGTTTTCTTTTAAATTGTTGATCGATATCTTTTTGAGATTACCAGGTAGATTAGGATTGGGGTGGCCACATGGACCTATTATCGCCGCGACCCTGTCAGATCTGTTGTCACTTCCCTTTATCCTAGAAGACGCTCTCTAATTCTACCTTCTCAATTAGACCTATAATCTTTGGAAGCAGCTCCTTCACGTAGCTCCCGATTACGACATATAGGCTGGACGTTAATTATATGACCCGGTTTGGTTTATAATTAATGTCCGGACGGGAATTCGCTTTTTTTAATTTACCCCCAACATATCTCCTTAAGATATGTTGGTGGATTCATCTTTTTGAAGTTGGTACTGATGACACGGTATTTGTTTTTTCCCGCTTTCGTGTCGTCTAAACACGGCGGATTCTGCCTGGACTGAATCACCGAGGTGAGTTCTCCAGTGTAATATGTACGACTTTCCTGGTAAAACCGCTTTTAAATTGTTTGTCTACTACAATGTGTAATTGTGTTATACTATTTTACTATTTTAACGTATTAACCGCAACATTTAGTCCATAATTTTAACGATGTCAGAAAATATTTTAATACAGAACATGTAAGTAATATTGTTCTGCGGACTCGGTATAGCGCCAGGCACCTGTACAGGATGTCGGGGTTCGAATCTCCGTTGCGGCAGCCGATTTTTCTAAAGATCGGTTGCAGCAACGGCGGTCGGTACCCCTCCCGGTACTCTTCAGTGTTGAGGATGAATCAAGACTGCTATCCTCTACGGAGAAGAGAGAAAATAACAAGCCATACACTTCCAACACACACACGATACACACGTACGCAAACCTAATGTAGAGTGATACAATAGGCATCCAGGCCGCAGTGTTAAGCCTCTGCATTAGGATACAAACAACAAACAAGCAACAACAATATTGTTCAGTATTTATTGTCTTACTATCAATCACATGTCTTTTTAGTTTTTACTCTTGAAAAAGGTTTTAAATAAAATCCGAAAGCTCGAGCAAAACAATAAAGCTGTGTTTTGATTGCGTGGCTACAATTCTCACTAAATTCACTTTTCGAATTTATTAAGTAGGTTACTAAGTAATTTGTTGCACAATTTACTTTCCCAATAATTCATAGCTTGTTTGGAGCTGGTCTGATGATGGTACTGGTCCCAGTTCATCGAACGATCTTGTGTTGTAGTAGCGACGATCGCTATTTATAGGAAATGCGTCTTTATTTTGGGGTGCCAGAGTATATATAATAAACACAGACGACATAAGTAGTATCTTTTGTTCACTTAAAATGTGTTGTGCAACTCTTCTCTTTTCTAGATTGCAACGGTATTTCTCAACTTTTTTTGTAGAAAGCGGAATCTCATTGATTCGGACGGCACCTCCAAAACATGATGCCATAACACATAAGTGAAAGAAATTATCCGAGTAAGGCTATTTTGCAGCGTTATGGTTTGCTATCTGTGTAAGTTCTTTTATAGCAAATAGTTAAGAAGACAGTATCGTCCCTCTATAATGAATCTTTTGTCGACGGTGCTTGAGAATCACCATTGACCATATTGCAGCTGGCTGACTGTTTCGAGGACAAAAATTGAGATTTTGGGTTTTGCCATATTTATTAGCCAGTCCTTTTGCATTCTTGAACGGCTACCCTTTGGTCCACTGTTCTTACTAAAGAGGTTGTGTCGTCAGCATATAAGCACATTTCAACGTTCTTCATATTAACAGTAAGTTCGCTTATGTAAAAAGCAGAGGGACCAAAATGGAGCCTAGGGAATTCCATAATCCGTGTCCGAGTTTGATATTATTGAACGTTCATGATGGACCATATTAAGCTTTACCTGTACTTCATCTACGGTTTAGTTGACCACTCTCCTAAAAAAATTATCCCAAAGCTCTCAGTTATTTAGCCACCTCCAACAAAAATTCTGACGCCAATACGTTCCATTAAGCGACTTTGTCATTATCTGATACATCTTCTAAGTATTTTTCCCCAGAGCTCCTTAATAAGTTATAAACAATAATTGGAATAATTACTGGATGAAGATTAAATTGCTTGGGTAATAAAGTATTTTCCAAAATTCACGTTTCTCCCGCCTTATGCTCTCACCTAAGATTCTTCCAAAATTCAGATCACCCCAACCCAAAACTTACTCAGTAACTGGTACTAATCTCATCCAAACATTTTGGAAAACGTTGCCCTGTCTCGACGCAAAACTTAATCGGTAGTTTACATTCACCATAGTTTTTGGAAAATTGAACAATCGCTGAGCCAAAAATTTTGTAAATTTTCCTTGTCATCTATACATTTTACCTCCTGTATGATGTAGGATGTAGGATGTTCATAGATATATGCTAATAATAAACTGACGTATCTTTCACGCTAATACACAAATCTTACAGAAATAAAAAAAATTCAAGATATGTTTTGTGCATCCAAATTGTACAAACACTGTATTTCGTTTCGTGATCTAGACTAAAATTTAACGCAATTAAACCAACTTAATTCCAAATGAGAAAACAACGACACATCCGTACGTACATCTCTTTCTTTTAGCGGGAAGTCGAAATAACAGCAGCAGTCTTCAATTATTCTAAACACAATACTCCCATAGCGAACTTTAACAATTCGCTAATTTCGCAGACTTTGCAATTTCAACATACTGTACTAGCAGCAGCTTTCTAGGTATTCGCTTTTGCCTCTATTTTCAGCGGGGCCCAAACAAGTTTCGACGTGCAGTATTTATTAAGTCGAGCGGCCCCCACTCCATACCGGATGTCGGTTTGCGAAAGTTCCTAGGGAGCCTTCCCTTGCGCGTTCCGCATTTTCATATCGATCAAGTCGGCGACTATTCAAATTATAGCGTTGGATATGATTTTGGTACAACTGTGAGCTATTACTTGAACATTTATTGATGGTATAGTAAACAGCTATGGAAAATTACATTACTACCATTGTATTTAAATTCCTGCTTAGTAAATTTTCAGATTTGACGGGCAGAGATACAAGAAATTATCATTTCACATTGGGTCCAAGTCGTAAGTCGAATGATTCCCGCCTACAAAAACAATCCCTGCTTAGCATAGAACGGCCTATCTTCCACACACCGCGCTAGACAGGTATCTCACGACAATTTATATATGCAATAGTATTTCAACGGAGATAAGCATCTACCCTTATACAGGGAACTGTTATTTCTGACTATACACCCTCTGACTTTTCGGTTGTCGACGGCGACACGGATAAATTAGTACCATTGACACACAATGGGTCACATTTTAAAAAAATAATGGTCGATTTCGGCTTTTATCCGAGCTATTGTCGGGGCTCTTTAGGACCCGATGCCTATGTAAATAAGTACCGACGCACGAAAAATGTGTTTCTATAAACAGGATCTGAAAACATGCATTTTAAGAGCCCGCGGTGACTCACGCGAAAGGGTGTCTGCGTTGTTAATAAAATAGACATACACGTGAAAGGTAGGTGCTAACTTGGTTCGCGTCGGATTTGGTGGTTTCTGTAATTTGGAACTAAGTTCGGTCACAAGCACAATTTACGCTTAAGAAAGTATTGTTCGTAACAAAAATTAACAGCCGTTATTGAGTAAAAAAGTACAGAAAGCTGGAAGCCTATTAGAAAGTTGCACCAAGACAAAAAAAAAGATATAATATCTCCGATTACCCTGGATAAATGGGAACAATATTTCAAGGATCTACTCTCGGAAAACAG
>JARFOC010032377.1:8514-28812 GCA_031763485.1 Osmoderma eremita
TTTATGATAAGAAAAATGCATGCCATACAGACTGTCCGAGGGAAAACGAAACAACTTGTATATTTAAGAATAAACACTCCTTTTACAAAATCGCTGAGGCACATCAATTTTTGAAACAAGGGTGATATCCATTAGAGAACAAATGCTCTTTAGAGCTGCAACCCTCAGGCCGTAGGGGTGTCAAACTCAAAATTATTGAACACAGCCTTCTAAACATAATGTAGACTTTCAGTCAAACCGACCTTGCGTATCTCTAGTTCAAGGCATTTTTTTTGTTTCATAGAGGGCGCCACTTTACGGTGCTTTACCAGTAGGCGTTTGCGAAAAGTGTGATCGGGTTAGTATCCTTAGATCTTGATCCTATAATCAGGATTCAAATAATGTTACAAAAAACACCTGTGTTTAGATTTGATTCGGATTACTAAAATCTCTAACCGCTATAATCCCAAATTTGATTTCTTTCTAGTTTTTAATGGAAGTGTGGTTGTGTGTAATGCAATAACAAATAGATATGCTCCACCAGGAACGTAACTTGCAAGGATCAATGACCAATAAATAACACATGTAGCCATTCCTTG
The DNA here is from genome assembly GCA_031763485.1 of Osmoderma eremita. Classification (NCBI taxonomy): domain Eukaryota; kingdom Metazoa; phylum Arthropoda; class Insecta; order Coleoptera; family Scarabaeidae; genus Osmoderma; species Osmoderma eremita. Next base: position 9,093 of record JARFOC010032377.1, read on the forward strand.
TTAATTTACAACATAAAAATACTTGTACTTTATTATTTAAAAAAATGTTTAACATTTGCTTTTTCATTTACTGTAGAATCGGCTGTGTATCGTGGATAATTCGTTCCATGCGCGCTACTCAGTCTCTAAAATACAAGTCGATCCCTAACATTACCCATTTTTCACAACTACTTGAAAATAACGTTTACACGAGCCGCATAACCTCAAAATCAAAACGTAAATAGAAACTAAACACGATTGCTTTGTCGAATCACATAAAATCATGGATGCAGAGGAGTAAGGGGATTACTAATCACAATCAGTTTAAATAAAATGCTGTGTTACGAGAAAACACGTGATCGAATCAAACGTCTTTGGAGTGTGCGAACGAACACACCTATGCCCGTGATATTATCGTTAGAAAATGGAGTTAGATCAAAAGTATCCGCATTCGAAAAGTGATCTTTAATATCAGCTACATATCAGCTGACGGAATCTTTGTGATCCCGGAAAATAGATGATCCAAGAGGATCACTCGTTGTACTATTAATCAGCTGTTTGCAGCGGAAGTTGACGATGACGTATTGGCCGGGTTTTTAAACTAATCCATATGTTTGAACAAGATTAAAAATTGTTCACACATCTATCCAATATATCAGTTTTAAAAGGCTAATAACCGCAAAAGTGTAGATTATATGCTAAGCAATCAATGACCGAATCACAACAGTATATGAAGTATATGAGTGTATGAAATTTGTGCTCGAACGTTTTGTTCGAACATATCCGAATAGACTTAAGAATGATTTTTCCGTGTTCGAGCACCCGAATAGTTGTTCGTACGCTTTAAAAACATGGTAATTGGCTGGGCAGTGGCGAAGATGGTAGTGCCTCGTGCGACTTCGTATAGCTTCCGTGCGGTTAGAGGGACAGTTCTACGCCGCACGAAGCACTACCACAGTATATACCTTACCAGTAGTTTCACATCGTGTGGCACCTTTGATCTTTTGAAATAAAACTGCAACTCGCGCATCGAACTGCGCACGAGGAACTCAGGAGTTATATGCAGGACCGGATTGACACAATATTGGAAAAAATAAAAAGGAACAGCTCAAATTGAATTTAAATGCCCAAACATTGGTATAATAGTTTACAAGTGTAATATTAGTAAAATTTACTGAGAAAAATACAAGATTATTATTGTTTTCATAAATTAAGACATATTGCATGCCACTTGTGAATGTGATTATAAGTATTTACCTAAATAATGCTGGTACAATCCTTTAATTTTCCAAGAGATTAATAAACAATAAAGGGAACAACAGCTGCTGCTTTTAAATAAAACTGAAATTGCTTGTGTAAACATGTAATATTCATAATTATAGGTTTTATTTCATTAATATTTGCTTTCAATTTTACATTTAAAATAAAATCCTTAAGTACCTACCTAATGATGCCCTTAAATAATTAACAAGTGTTATTTGTAAGGAACAAGAAATAGTTATAGTGCTTAACACATACTATGTGTCTAGTAAATGTATTTGAAAAAGCCCTTATTATAAGGGATTTATCTGCAATAGCGATAATCCTTTAATTTGCCCAAAAATAAATATTTCAGATAATACCCAATTGGCTTTGTAAACATTAAAAAAAATTAAAACTATATATTAAATTAAGATTAAAGATACTATCTATATATTGAAGTTAAATTTGATTGTTGTAAATAGTCTGCTAGAGACGCTGAGACACAAAGCCACGCTAACGACACAATACAAAATGTGGCGCACGTGTCCCGCCGAGGTGGTTTTATAGATTGTGTCATTTTTGTAAACAAGCCGTAGCACTGGTATCGTCGTTACTCGCTTTTCCAATATTGTGTCAATCCGGTCCTGTTCAATAACCTCCTGAGTCCCTCATGCGCAGCTCGATGCGCGAGTTGCAGTTTTATTTCAATATTTTCACGGAGTGAATTTACTGTATAAGGTATATACTGTGGCACTACTATTTTTGGTATTGTCAACCAAAAACGTCATCATCGGCCGCGGCTAGCTGTTTGATATTGCTCACGTCGCGTCGTTCGGAAACGAATTCTTGTAGGGGGCTGATTCAGTAAATCCAACGTCAGTTGTACAGTGATCAGCTAACGGTCTTACTGATCTGTTATTGAACTGCACTAGAAGTTGCATTTTTAGGTTGGATGTAAACTGGACACTAACCTAAAAGTGAAAAATTTCAACTTGGAATGAAGAAATTATCTAATTTCACAGCAAGTTTTGTAAATGTCCTCCTTGTCTTTCAAGGCAATTCTGGGTTTATTCCAACACATGCAGTAAGGTACGTGTACGGGCTTTCACGTCTTCCAAATTACGTATTTGCATGTTATTATAAACTTTACTTTACAGATAACCCCAAAGAAAGCAATCGTTTGGATACAAATCAGCTGATCTTTTGAGGGTACTGCATTCGTGTCAAGTTTTGTGCATAAGGATCTGTACGGGATTAATAAGTAATGGATTAATGGAAAGGAAATTTACTATTTTTCAATGAATAAATGTAGGATATAACCCGAAAGTTTTGAGCGTTGACCTAACCATTTATTATCTACTATGGAATTGTTAAAATATTACGATGTAGTAGAACTTGGTTATGTTTTTAAGAAAGTGCAAAATTTCAACTTTGAATGAAGAAATTATTTTATTCGAATTGTTAATTAAGACAAACAAAACAAAGGTAAATGTAGGTAAATGTGACTTCGTCAGTAAAAAGTGTTTATTAAAAATTTCTACGTTTTCATTTACCAAATTAAACATTGTTTCGAAAAAATCCGTTCGGTTTATTTTATGTTCCTCGAAAGCTGTTGATGATTTGTATTTTGTATGGCTTATAATTGAATTCTTTCACGGTTTTGTATATCGATCTGTATGATACAGTTTGTCTACATCTAAAAGGAATCGTAGATACCGTAGTCCCTCTACATAATTTAAGATATTCAGATTGATTTGTTCTGGTAAAACGTGACTGGTGTTATTTATTTTTATGTCAGAACACAATCATCAGCTTTGAATTTGTTAAAAATTTTGAATAGTTTACGCACAAGGTATAGGCCTTCAGGGTAATTGACTGAAAACATGTCCGTAACCCTTCTTAAGTTATTATTAACATTTAACATAATTATAACATAATTAAGAATAATTGAGAGATACGTATACTAATAAATTAACCAGCAAGTGATGTTACAGCTAGGGTTGGTATTCCGCCGTTTATGATTCGAAATCCATTCAAGTCCGCGATATAGTTGACATCCTCCAATCGGCCGTCTGGTCTCGTGTAATAATATCGTCCCCTCACAACTATACCTTCTGAATCTGGATTAAGAATACCGTTTTCCCTACGATATATTCCATTACTCGTTCTGAAACTAATGTGAAAATAGTATAATACGCGAATTACTTTTTTGCATTTGATAACTTCTTTACGCTTTTTAATAATTAAGTTTTTCTATCGCAAATACACATATACAAGTTACAAATTCTATGTAATGTAAAATATAGCTATTAGTTAAACAAGGCGACCAAGTTTAACGCGTTTTAAAGAGCACATTGCTCATTTTAGAGGTGGTAAACAAGAAAAGTCTAGTGTTGCCCAGCACATTACAAAAACAGATCACGCGGTGTCAACAAACAATCTTAGGCTAATGAAACAAGTTCTTACTATTAAAGAATTGGATAGTTTTGAGAGTATTTATATTCATAAGATTAAGGACAAACTTATGAATACTGTTAAAGGACCTATCCCGCACTCTAGTTTATAGGAATTTCCACAATCTATTACCTGTTGCTGGTGTTTCATTGTTACAATATTTACTCCTTGTAATTAATTTGGCTATCCCTGTTAGATAATAGACATATTTTTAAGTAGATTGTTGCGGTTGGGTGAGCGTGACGAAGTACGCTTAGTGAAACTGAACGATTGCGTAGACATAGATTATCAGCGGGAAATTAATGTTATTCAAGTGGTGTTCAGTGTGGTGGATATCACCCAGAGTGCTACGTCTATTATTATTTCCCTTTATAGATTCTGCTGACGATGGAAAATTAATTGCCGAAATAAGTATCTGGAGTTCTTCACTCATCAAGATGGTAAGGTAATTTTTGTTTTCATTTTTTTACAAATTTCATGAAAGATCATTTGCTTAACTGATTATTAACTCTTCAACTAAATACTTAATTTTATGGCACCTTTTATGGCACCAATGTTAATGATTACTTACGACAGAGTTCATGTTCATGGAGTTTTGAAAGGAATTGTAGAATAGAATAACTACAAAATAGCTCACAATCAGTAAGCAAATAAAATCAATTAACTGTTGAAAACGGTGATTTGATTACTGTTCATGTCTGATGACCTCTTAAATTAATCTAGCAATAGTTGTATAAATATACTCCATATTCTCACTTTCCAAGACAGTATAACCCTTTGCGACATATTCTCCATTAGATACATAAATGAAATTTCATCACAGCATAAAATATAATACACTTAGAAAATGTAAATAAATGTAACATGCCCAATATATGGTATTCTCTTATGGATGAATAAATAAATTATTAGATGGTAAGAAATAGAATAGTTATAGAAGTATAGAACATAATACATTAAAAATGAACCGATAAACACAATGGATAATGACATGATAAACAAGACACAAGATGGTAGATGATGTCGCTAATTTCACTCTATTCAAATTTTTGGAAATTATTGCGGAACGTTTGGCAGTAGTAAGTTATAGATAGATCCTGAACATTACATGGATAAATGTTTAAAGTGAGCTCTTTCATTTTCTTGTTTTATACTATTTTTATATCAATGAAAACTTTATTTTTTATTGTAAAAAAAATCGAAGTGACGATAAACCAACAATATCCACAACTACAGTTGTTTCTTTTATTTTGCACTTCCAACATTATAATTTTTGATGAAGTAATCTCATAACTTTAGAGGGAAAGTATTCGATCGTCCAGTATTTCATAAGAGTTTGCGCTCCAGATACCAATTAATAGTAATCTATACTCATGTATATATTTAAGAATTTATGCAAACTTTCACGCCTTACTCAAAGTTTATGCATAATAATGGTGCTAAATTTTAAAGTATGTGAAAACTACATAATACCTGTAAAGAAGAAAGTTTACAAATTCAATTTGTTTGACTTCGAACCAAACTATTGGATTTATTTCCCAAAAGAAATATGATGGGAATGAGAAAAGGGGAATTTAGAATCATTGAAAAAATAATTAATTAATCTACTTCCTGAATTTAAGATGTAAATAAGGTGTTTCATGGTTTTATTGAATTAATTTAATTACAAACGATTATTCTAAGATTATTTAAAAATACCTAACCCTAATGGATCTAATTAGTGTAGGTAATTATATAGTGTAGTTTATCTAAGATGACAAATAATTAAATAGATAATTTTTATGAATTTACAATGCTAAATGTGTACTTACAAGTATGAATAACTTTTCGATCCGTTTTCAGATTCATGCAGTGGTATAAATTCCTGCTGTACTATCTCATCTTTAGGAAGTTGCGGATAACAGCTAACACAAGCTACCAACACAAGGAGAAATAAATGCAAGTGCATACTAAAATTTAAAGAACTGTAAAGTGTTAAATGTTAATAATTCGAGAGATGGATACAAACTAAAACGTTTCACAAGGTGGTTTCCCCTTTCAACATGATATTGAAGGATTAACAATTTCTCGTGCCTCTTTCTTTATTGTTAATTGTATCCCAAATATCTGCAGGCAAGATGGCGGTAAATACTTGACCTTGAGCATTGAATATTATTTTGTGAATCGTAATTGTATGTATGAATATTAAGATTTGTATCTAAATGTAAATTAATTTATGTTTATTATTATAGTTTTTCTTTTTTTCTCATAATTGATAAACAGGGGATCAAAGAAATATTTTCATTTTAGGATTAACTAAGATTTTTGTAAGATACACACATATGAAGACTATAAATACATGTAAATAGATATATAGAGGCTGCCCATTTTCTATCTCCGTATATGGGTAACTTTCTTAATATTAAAAATACAGAATCGGTTAAATGAACTTAGTTGCTCAGAGAAAGGAGTAATAGTTGATGCTAGTGTCACATTTTTTATCCAGTGCAAGGTTTGTAAGATATTTAAGAAACTTGAAACCTTCCAAAAATCTCAACGTCAAATATGTTCACAACCCCTAAAGACAAAATAATATGAAAACTGTTTCTAGTATAGTTTTTTTTAAATTTAGAATCTAGTAATGTGATTTAAAAGTCCATGGTCATAGTTGGCCATGTTGTCATTTAAATGATTGGTATAACATTTGGTATAGCTATCTCTTTTAGATTTTGATTTGTAGTGAAATAAACAATTATTATTTCTACTAAAAGAACGGCAAATAAACACATGTACTTGTCAAAAATTAAAGGCTGAGTAAGTTAGATGAGTATCAAATAAGTTCTTTTGGTAGTTTTATTCAACACATTCAGAAAGTGTATAGAAAATAATTTAATTAAATACGGAGCCTTTAAGAAACCATCTACTGCAGAAAAGGAAGCGCTGTTGCGGACCCGTGGCTTTTATTTCTAGTCACCATACTAGCAAGGGCAATGAAGGGGGTGCAAGCATTGAAGACATGTCTTTTCAATCGCATTAGGTCCGGTAATGTAGTACACTTCCGCTCGGACAGTACCGCTAGAATGTTTGCAAGTGTTATGGCTCCAGAAACGGCTTAACCTTGACGTAACATAAGAAACATGTTTACGAATGTTTTTACCATAAATAATATTCGTGACACTTCACCGTTTGCAACATTTTTAATGGGATATTAATGTAACCATTTGTTACTGGAATAATTATAACATTTAATTTTATCCGTTCAGGCAGTTAATGGTTTACAACGCAATGATTGTTTGCGAAAATCTGGTAAATTTGGTGCCTTTTAAAAATAACTTTAAATTGACGTTTTGTGTAACAATGAAGTGAAAAAATATGCATAAAAAATTAATAGTTATTTATTATGTATAGTTATAATTAACAGGACATACTATAATTTAATATATTTATAAGGACTTCCTGTTTGAGAAACAATGTTTTAATCAAATCGTTTCCTATATTACATTTTTATATTTTATTTCTTAATTTTAGGCTATTATACTATTTACCGGATGCGAATTCGTTGATATTTCCGATATATCCTTTTTTTTTAACTTACACTGGAGCCAAAGCATGAACAGTTACGAAATTTTCTTTCGTTCTATAATAGCGATTAGAAATTTTGAAAGCGAAAACTAGAATTATGGGAAATCTATTCAATAATGCTAGATCATAATTAACTATTGCAATTATCCTCAAATGGCTACTATCACATTATTTTTACTACGAATATAAAGAGCAACCGGTGTATTTACGTATTTTTCATTTCTCACAATGAGCGTATTATAAACTCCATAATATATAAGCTATAAAGTCAAGAAGTTTTTTTGTGATCAGTGTCTCCATTATTTTTATTCGGAAGCCAAACTACGAAAACATAGTGTAGAGTGCCGTAAAGTTAATGAGTGTAAGGTGTCGTTTCCGGGTGAAAAACTTATTAAATTAAAAAATTATAAAAACAAAATGAAGGCACCATTTGCGGTGTACGCGGACTTTGAATGTCTTCTTGAGCCCACTAATGACTCTCAGAAACCCTATCATCACGTTCCTTTCAGTATAGATTATTATTTTAAGTGTAGCTTTAACGAAGACTTGTGCATATAGAGGTAAAGAGTGCGTGAAGTGGTTTATTAGCGAATTGCAAGATCTCGCAGAGAACATAGAAACAGTATACTGGTGCCCCGTCCCTATGGAGAAATTAACTGGTGAACAATATTCACAATATTATAGAGCCACGGCATGTCATATCTGTGAACGCCCCCTCGGACAAGACAGGGTGCGCGACCACTGCCATTTGACGCAGAAGTTTCGCGGAGCAGCACACGCTCAGTGTAATTTAGACTTTCAAGTGGCGAAAACCATCCCCGTTATTTTCCATAATCTCTCTGGTTACGATGGTCATCTGTTGGTGGAACAACTGGCAGGTACCGGTAAATTAAACGTTATTGCCAGTACTACGGAGCAGTATATAGCGATGACGTATACGGTAGATGATTCGGAAGTGAAATATAAGTTCATAGATTCCTTTCGATTCATGGCGTCTTCTCTGGAGCAGTTGGCGTCCTACCTAGAAGCGTATCCAATACTGGAGAGTCAGTTCAATACTGACGTTACGTTGTTGAAACGGAAGGGTGTATTTCCATACAGTTACATCTCAGGGTGGGAAAAGCTAGAAGACCGCCGTTTACCGAACATCGACGCGTTCCACAATGACCTTACAAATTCACCTATCGCCGATGAGGAGTACGTGCATGTTCAAAATGTTTGGCGTGTATTCCAGTGTCGTGATTTAGGCGAGTACTCAGATCTTTACACGAAGACGGACATTTTACTCTTGGCTGACGTATTTGAAAACTTTCGGAAGCGTTGCTTGAAGAATTATGGGCTTGATGCTGCGCATTATTATACAGCCCCTGGATTAGCGTGGGTCGTAATGCTGAAGCATACTAGTGTCCAGCTGGAAACCATCCAAGACGCAGATATTTTAATGTTTCTAGAAAACGGAATTCGAGGAGGTTTGACACAATGCTCTGCAAGATATAGTAAAGCCAACAATAAGTATATGTCCGACTATAACATAGAGCAGCCGACTACGTACTTAATGTACTATGACATTAATGCCATGTACTCCTGGGCGATGTCCCAATACCTTCCATACGCCATCTCAAATTTATAGAGGGCGATCTGACCAACTTTAATTTCAACATTCCCGACAACCTCATCCCTGGGGTCGTCTCCACCGTGAAGGTAGCTGCGAGAAAGTCCTCGCGTGGGACCTGGCGACGAGTGACCTTGAAACTGCGCCAGAAGCCCCCTAGCTTACCTACTTGCATAGTAATGTCAAATCTCGTGACATTTCGCCCGCGTAGGATTTCTTCAATTACAGTTTTGCCAGTTGCATAGATAAGGTAAGTTGCCAAAGCATTTACTTGACATTTGTCATTTTGACATTCTATTTAGTATCGATGTTTTTTTAAACTTTTTTAAGCATAACCTATCTATACATATGTCAAACCATATGATATGCTTTGCAGTGCGTGGCAACAATGTCTTCAAAGGACGAAATGTCAAAAGTCGGTTGTTTAACTGCGAGAATAATACCTATGTATATATAGTTCAATTTTTGTTAGATAAGTAAACTGAAATTTAAGGGTTGTTTAGCGTGTAGCTGCGCTGTATTCATTCGTATTTAGGCATGTGGTGAATTTGAAAATAACAATTTCTTAATTGAAATATTATTTTATTTCCTACATATTTGAGGTGTAAACATTCCAGGTGAACTGATATAACGATGTCTTTATTGGATTAAAGGTATGCCATAATTTAATGTTAACGACCAGCAAGTGAGGCCAATGCTGCCGATGGTATTCTTGAACTTATTTCGGGACTGATACGAAATCCATTTGAATCGCCTATGTAACTGACAACGACTACGTTTCCATCGGGATCTGGGTACTCGTATTGTCCTACTACAAAATTATCTTTTGTAGTGTTGCTAAAATATCCCTTCTCACTCCGGTACAAGCCATTATTAGTTTCAAAGCTATAAAAGATAATTATGTCGCATTAGTCGAATTAGTAAATTGTTTAAATATTAAAGTTATTGAATTAAATACTCTCCATTTGTTTATTTATTCTTTAAAACTGTACCATAATTATTTTTTTAATTCAGCTTAGATTGCCACCTGAGTACATCGTTCTAAATTTTCAAGTTAGGTATTTCTTTTGAGGTTGTGTAAATATAACACTAAAATAATTCTCCTACTTCGCATTGTTATTAATAATTGCTTTTGAAACAACAAGTGCTAATAACGGGTTGCTTTAGACATCATTTCTGTGGTACTTTTAATGTTGGGTCATCCTGAGGTGTTATTAATCGTTATGAAAGTATACGAACTATTCAACGATTAAGTGACTGTATAAGGAATCAGGTGAAGGTAAACTTCTTAACTTCTAAGAACGCGATGTTTACGTTATATTTCCTAAATTTGTATATTTATAAAAGTGGATAATTTTAAACATTTTGCAATACCAGTTCACGTTAATTATAAACTAAGAAATGGTCCGTCTTTTTGGCGCGTCAACTAGCTGGGGAAACGCTAACAAGCAAATGTGATAGTAAGTATAAGTGTTGGCGACATTTACAGAGACAGGTTCGACAAAATATGTAAGAAAGAAAAACTGGTTTAACACTGACAGCAAAATCGTCTATACATAAATACAATGAGACAAAATAGGTTAGTTTCTGATGATGGGGCGCGTGGGTGGGAAAATAGAAAAAGAAAAGCATTGACGAAATAACGGTAGTAGGCACAAAAGTTCAAGGTTGTGTGGGTATATGACGGCATAGAATTGATAGGCAAATGACAACGCAGACTAGTATCACTACTTTTGGCAAAGAACTAAAATATTGTTTAATAAATAAAGCTGGTGGAACTAAATCCAAATGCGCTTACTATTTTAATGAATAAATAAAACTAGATACGTATTTCTGGAATTAAGGTGCCATTCTTAGTAGAAAAGAAAAAATGTTGGACATTGTATCTATCGCTAAGGTAGAACCTTGCAACATATGTTCTTCACCACATCACCGACGGAATAAAAATTTTTCCGGTTCACTGCTCACAAGGGATTTAAATGAAACTTGGCAGAGTCTAAGAGTACCTTGGTATAAGAACAAAACCATTTTCTGTTTCTGCCCAATCGCCCGATTTCGGGGTACAGCCCTCCTCAAAGATTTGAATGATTTTTAAATTGTTGTAAATATCTCGGAAACTATTTCAGATTTCCTCTTTTTTTGTAGAATATAATTTGAACTATATTACATAGGCTCAAAGGTGACGCAGATTATTTTCGGAAAAAAAAATTAATAAGGGGGGACCTCCCATTAAAAAAACATTTTTTTTCCACAAACAAAGTCAGTTTTATGTAGAAAACGGTGCTGTATTAGCAATCATAGACAGTTAATAATTATTATGATAATTAGTAAAAGATATGAGAAAACGATAATCAAACATTACCTGTCATTGAATGTGGTTATAAATATATAGATATTTATCAAGAAATTATTTATTATCTCAATAACGTTTGATAACGTTGAAATTACCATATGCGGTCGTTTCAAATAGTGTATGAGAAGCATTATTTTGTGAAGATTAAATTTACAATTTGGCATGATATTCTATAGAGCAATATTAATATAACTCCCATTTTTTAAAAAAATTTACTTTTTTTCCACAAATAAAGTCGGTTTTATGTAGAAAACGGTGCTGTATTAGCAATCGTAAACAGTTAATAATAATTACGATAACTAGTAAAAGATATGAGAAAAAGATAACGAAACATTACCTGTCATTGATTGTGGTTATAAATATATAGACATTAGATAAATATATAGATATTTATCTCAATAACGTTTGATAACGTTGAAATTACCATAGGCGGTCCTATTAAATAGTGTATGAGAAGCATTATTTTGTGGAGATTAAATTTATAGTTTGGCATGATATTCTATAGAGCAATATTAGTATAACGAACATGTTCAACATTGATATTATAATTATCATTATCATGTAGTAATTATGCTATGTAAATCTTGCAATAATGGTAGTCAGTATAAAAGTGTTCAAAAACGGGTATTGCTTGCACCACGGACAACGCACAATAGCAGGTTTCTTTTACAAATAATACACAAGGACGTAGACTGTGCATCTTTTGAAAAACAAAACTACAAGATTTTTAAATGATCCCGCCATTTCCTCCACGTATACATTCTTATACCACGAGTATTTGAAGACGTCGAAGAATCTTGGCGAAGAAAAACTGATTGTGGGCTAGTTAATTGCAGCTTAATAATACTATTTCTCTGATACAAATCCATGGCGTAGTTCATAAGAATCGCTGTATCAGAAAAAGTTCTAATGAAATCTTTCCATAATCTAAAACCAAACACATCTAGAGGTTGTACCACTGTCGTTGTTTTTTTAGGGATATTTAAAATGTTTACACTTTTATCTATTGGCACCAATTTTTGAAGTTCGGTAACACAATGTCCATTCCATGAATCGATCAGGAGAACGCTTTTTGATCCTGCATTCGGCAAGAAGACATTTGTTAGCCCGGTATTGAAATGATTTCAAGTGAGCTTTCCAGATGTCGAAGAAGAAATATACACATTTATAGGTCTAAACAATGATTGCCCCACTCGAGATCCAATCGTATTCGTAGATTCCTTTAATACCAAAGATAATGGCGAAAGTAAGCGTCCATCTGCCGAAATGGCTGGTAAAATTATAATCTTCCATACCAGCACGTGTCACCGAATTTTGTTATTCTGCCTCACAAAATATTATTTACTTTCTTGAAGTGCTTATCCACCAATGTCCTGCTTTAACCGTGTCGTGTCCAATTTCTTGTTTAGCTTCTAAAGCCCAGTTTCGAAGGTCCATGTCATGGATTATTTTTCCATCGTTAATGCTTTTCTGAAATTTTGTAAGAACGTATTCTATAATAAACCATAGTTTATCGGTATGCGTGCCACCCGTGTTAATACTTTCTCCCCATCTATATAACTGCCGTAGCGACCTCATCTTTCTGAAATGATGTTTCATGGTTTCGAGAGAACGTCGCTTGGTTTTATCACTTTTCCAATATTCTACAGCTTTCATTTTGTAATCTACGTCAACAAAATTGCCTCCTTCTTCAGGAACGCATGCAGTATTTTCATAATTGTCTTCTTCATCTTCTGCTACATCTTCCACAAATCGCGCTATGTGGTTCTTCTAATAGTTCAAACTCCAATCCTGTTACATATTCAAAAGAGACTCTTGTTGAGCACTTACTATCATATACTTCAACGTTTCATGCAACTCAAGTTCTTCAAGCGTCAAAGGAATTATTGCGATGTTGGCTACTTGAAACGTTGCAAGTAACATGTTCATCACATTGGCTATATTAATCGCTGCCATTATGGTAAACTGCAAATTTACACTGCACGAAAAAATGTTTCTGACATTTTGAAGCGGTCACCTTATATACGCATTACGATAATGGCATATGTGACAGATCACTTGTACTTTTATTTAATCGGTATTTACATCGATATACCCATCAGATTATATTACAATATTTCTTGGAAATGTTATCGAAATAATAAATAATTTCTACATAAATATCTATATATTTCTAACCATAATCAATGACAAGTAATATCTCATTATCGTTTTCTCATATCTTTTATTAATTATCATAATTATTTTTAACTCTAAATTTGCTGATACGTTTTCTATATAATACCGACTTAATTTGTGAAAAAAAAAAAAATAAAAAAGAAGGATGGGGGGTATGGGGAACCCGGTCCGCGGTTACCCCAGGAGGAGCGTTACAGTTCCTATATGATGAGAATCCCACTTAGCACCTTTAGGGTCGTTGATATAAAATAGTGTCTTGCAAGTTACACAATCAGTACAAAAAAAATTAAGGAATTATCGGTGAGAGTGAAAAATAACTGGAACGTGTATTATATCTTACAATTGAAGTAGTGAAGATACGTAGTTGGTTGTCAATGCTTTTTCAGAGCACTTTTTAAGTGTGTTCCGGTTGCGCTATGAATAAAGGTTGAGTTCTTAACTCAAGAGCATGATGTATTTTCTTCCTTGAAATTGGCTAAATTGAATTTATTGCTGGACAAGATCAAATTCCCAGTTTCCTCCTAAAGCACTGCGCTGGTGATTTTAGTAAACCACTCTGTACCATTTCTAATTTTGAAACCTTGTACTGTCCCATTGGCACGGAAATTTATAAGAATTTGTCCAGATTATAAGGACGGTGATGTTTCCGTTATTAACAACTACAGACCTATATCTATTTTGTCCAACCTTAGTAAGACATTTGAGTTGGCTATCTACAAATATATGTATTCGGCTCTAGGTAACCAAATCCCTGGGTCGCACTATGTGTTTGTGGACAGGAGATCAACCGTCACAAATTTGGGGAACTCTACTAATCACTCAAAGTCAGGTTGACGTCTTTTACACTGACCCTTTGAAAGCCTTAGATCGCATCGATCATGGGATTTTGTTGTTGTAGGTTTAGCAACACCCTTCTTATGTTACTCAAGTCCTCTAAGACTGGTTGCGAGCTCATCGTGCCATATAATGGCTTTCGCTTTTGCAGTCAAAGTGCAAAGTCTGTGGGGCCGCAGGGTTCCATTTTGGGACCATTCCGTTTTTTTACCTTACATTTACTAGAAAAAATATCCAATTATTTATAACTACTCGATTGGCACGGAGATGCGTTGGGATAAATCTAATGCCCTCAGTATGGTGTTTGATCCCCGACTTTCGTTTGCAAACGAAACGAGCATGGCTAGTTTTGTTTGCTAGTTTGGTGTTCACACTTCTAGACCAGCTCGCAGCAATCGTACGGCACTGCTTAGACTTATGTGTTCAGTCTATAACCACATTAGCTCTGTCTGACTGTTTTAGCTGTTCTTTGAAGAATTTATTATATATGAAATTTGGCGTTAGAAATTGTATACAGATTTGTTTTTTTCTTGTTATTATACGTTTTTGTTTAACATCTCAAAGTGAAACGGTTTTGTATTTATATGGCATTTTGTTCTTCATTTAGCTATAACCTATTACAGTTATACTTCTATTATTATATTACTTATCTTGTCCTTAATATGGCGATGTTGTAGGACAATAAAAATTCAATTATATAATGTGCTTAGCCAAGTATAAGCAGCTCTAATAACTATAATACGGTGGGTATAGATACTAAATAGTAAAAATATCAAAAATTTTTTCTTAAACATTTGATCGAACCTCTGTGTTACTGTATAAAGCACATTAAATCGCCTGTAATTTTATGGATTAAGACGTTATACTTACGAATATTCGTACGCTTGTCCACCGTCAGCAGTATTATGCAAGGGCTTGAACTCTTGTTGTATAATTTCATGTTTAGGATGTTGCGGGAATCCGGTTGCCAGTATAAATATTGAGATTAAGTATAAGTACATTTCCAGCTTCGTATAATATATATGTATATGAATTTCTGATGGTATTTCTGTATTTATACTAGAATAAAATATTTATATTTTAGTTTATGATTACGTTTGCGTAGTAATAAACGGAATTTAATAAATTTAATGAATGAAATCTTCTCCTAAGGTTACATATAACATACCTTAATTATAAATACATACAGCTACTCACCTTCGAATATCATAAAACGTGTTCACAATCAAATTCTAAATTACTGTTACAATGACAGTTTGCTTGTATTTGTTTGTGTTTTTTTTTACAAAAATGAACGGAGATTAAACTTATATAACTGTAGTCGACTATTTATAAACAATTTATAAATCAGTTTTTTTCACTTTTCTAATTATATAGAGACAAGAATAGTTGTAGGTGATGGTTTTACGATTGCCCTTGAGATATCTAGACTTGTGTAACCTTTGAAAGAAGCGTACATGACAACGCGCTGTTATACAATGTCAAATGATATACGTTACGATCATTCTCTCTCTCTCTCTTTGTTGTACTACAATCTACTATTATGTTACTATTTCACTCAGGCAGGATAAGCGTGGCTGTAAGCACAATAAATAATGACGTAGAACTCGCCTCTCGTGGTTTCGACTGTACACTTATAACTTCCTACAGTGGTTTAGAATTATATGTAATCTTTGCAAAATATTTTATTGTAAGGTAAGTCGGGGGATGATGCCCATAGTTTTATAATTTGAGAATAATTCAAAAAGTATGTATGTTTTAGAAATTCCGAATATACAGGTTGAGTTTTTTCAGATGTTTAGCATGGGGATCTTGGAAACCAGCGGAGATAGGGAGAAATGGGGAAAGAATTGCAGTTTTATGAAGTCAACCGAATGAGCGTTTTGTTTTTTCGAAAAAATGCACGGCTAACTTGATATTTCGAAAAATCTGTTTTCTTGTTATTTCGTTTAGTGCCTGTAGCTCTGTTATTGTTTACTTTAGAAAAAAAAGTGTAAAAGAGAAAGTTGTAGATAAATATGTGCTGAATAAGGTAGTCTCATCGAACTTTTTATTAAAATTGTAATTTTTGAGATATGACAAGAACATTGGGTTTTTTAAATGGAAATCATAGTCGGCTATGACTTCATAAAAAAGGCATTTTTTCAATAATTCCAACGATATAACACTTGACATAATTCTTTTTACAAATAAATAAATTACAGCCATTTTTCTCTTTTAATATCTGAACTTACGTAGTCAGCTATGGAAACAATGGATAGATGCAAACGACAATTATTGACAGATGCAAATAACCTTAGTTTTCATTTAACACTGATTAAGGTTTCGTAAAATAGCAGCATGATTTTTTTCTAATCTAGAAAAGCGTGATATGGTTAAGTGTTACATTTTGTCATAAAAATGCCGTATAAGCTGCACAACACTATTTCTAGCGGTATTTCGATCGTCGCGAGCCTTCTCTAAGTACCTTTAAGAGATTATATGATAAGTTGGGGGAGTGCGGTTCTTTTTGTAATCTAAGTCAGACTGCATGAGGCATTAGTGAACAGACGGGGGTAAATGTATTGGCATGTGTAATACAAAGTCCATCGATTTCAACCCGACAAATTTCAATAGAAGCAGGCACGGCACAACGTATTATTGTACGAGTGCTGAGAAGCAACGTTTCGGCCCTAAAAATTACCAGTTGCACAAACACTGCACGTTGGTGATTACAATAAGGGTATTGACTTTTGTACTTGGTTTAATATCACGTGTGAAGCTTGTAATGGGGTTAGGTTCTAATGATACACATCATATTAGTGCAAGTGTTCGACTGTCTTTATTGCATACACAACTACAGCTTACATATATGGATATGCAACTTAACAAACATCCATGACAAAGCTGACCTGCAGTTTAAATTTAAAGTTTTGTGGACGGATAAAACACAATTTACAAACTGCGGCATTTTTAATAGACATAACGAACATTTATGGATGCAAGAAAAACCGCATCATGTTGAATAGAGGAGAGCCATAGTTAAGTTTCGATTTAATAGATGAAGTATATAAAAAATATATTAAAAAAAAGTATAAATATACTTCTGGGATCACACAACACGTCTGATTGTATAGTTCCAGGCATTCCTTACGTACAGACAGCTGTTTCGGACTGACTAGTCCTCATCAGTGCACGTCGGGGGAATGCCTGTCGTTCGTTCAGTACGCCGTATCGTCAACTAAAGGTTAGCACATGCCTTTAGAAAAAACTCCAGAGACATGTAACTCCCAGCCGCGGATTTATTACGTAATCTCCATGTGCCAACTAAGTTACCAGTCAATAGAGATCCGTGTTAGCGTGTGATCTCTATTGACTGGTAACTTAGTTATCGCTTACCAAGAAGCCTACGCCTAACCTCCTTATTTGGCTTCCACTTTTGCACAGTGTGTAATTATCTATTCTTTGTATGCGATTTCCTTTTATGTGTGTTTCTTGTAGCGCTACTATTTCCATCTCATATACTTTTATTTCCTGTACTAGATTCTTTAATGCACCTTCTTCGTTTACACCTTATAGATTCCACGTGCCTATTTTTAATGTTTTCGTTTCCTTCTCTTTTCCATTATCCTTGCAGTGGTCGTATCCGAATTTTCCAGTCCTCCATCCTTTTTCATTACTCGTTTTTTTGTTGGTCCTTGTGTTACCTTCTCCAATTTTTGGGTATTCTTATTCCAGCTCCACGTTCCCTCTTCGCTTATCAGCATCTGGTAACCCACTTTGACTTTCTTACCCTTATCGATTTCCTCTTTGGCACATTTCCGGATTATTGCTTGAATCCTTCTTTCTTCTATTGTCAGGTCGTCGGTTCATAATTTGCTCTTGTTACTCATTACCCTGAGTTTGTCTCCCTTGCTGTTTAGGTCTACCAGGCAGGTTTTTTCTACTAATTTTCTTGCAGTTTCTGCTTTCAACGTTACGCCTAGGTTCCTCTCTATGAAGCCTTCCATTTCTTCTTTTATATTTTTGGGTTGCTTGTCTCCATTTTGATCCCTTGAATTACTATATTTTTCCTTCTTTTTTCTCCTTCCAATTTCTCCATTTTCTCCCTTGCTTTCTTTGCATCCTTTTTTATTCTTCGATTTCTTTCATAGCACTCTCATTTATACCCCTCAATTCCTTAATCTCCTTCTTAAAATCTTTTTGTTCATCCCTTAGCTTTCTTATCTCCTCCTGCAGTATTTTGGTTTCTTCATTGTTATTTTCCTGATCTTTTTTTTATTTTAGCAGGGATCATAAAAATTATCCCTGCTAAACTTTTCATTAAAGCCATCATTTCCTTCATCTGTTCTTTCATACTGTCTTTGGGGTATTCGTCTTTTGTTGGGGTGCTAATTGTCTTTCTAAACCACTTGAATAGATCCTGGATATTATCCTTCTTTCTCTTCCCCTCATCCGTCAGATACTCGTCGGAGTCCATTTAAAATACAATAACGAACTTTTCTACTTATTTTTTATTTATTTCCGATTCCCAACGTCGTTGGTATTTCTTTCTTTACTATGATCTTTTTTATGGTGTTTACTTCAACTGCGAGAGCGAAAGAAGCCGTCACCCACCTCGACAGTTCAGAGGTTACGTCTCCTATCCCGCACAATGTAATTTCTTTTGTTGATTGTGTTATTTAACTTATCAATCTCTTTACCTATTTATCTATTACAGCTTGCTCACCTGTACATGTGGCTGTAAAGTGCGCAGTTGTAGTAATGATTATAATTACGAACTTAACTCATTCAGGCTTGATGGTAGGTCTTTTGTGTATGGTGGTACATGTGGCGTACCATTTGGTCAATAATTTTTACTGTATTGTATAATGGCTCTTCTGTCGTACCACCGCGGTTACAGATGCCTGTTATGAATGTGCATTATGTGTGATAGGTGTTGCCGCGCTCTTGGCAGAAAAATGTCAAAATTATCAGTTTTGTTCCGCTCTTGTAACCTTAAAATTAAGTGTTTTTATGTGTATTTTGTGTAAAAGTGGTATTTTTATGGTAATCGCCGAATTATATTGGAGCTTGTCAATCGTTAGTAATGTTACATGTACTAAATTATGATTTTCGATAGATTCACTTTACAAAAATTACAAGTGTTTTGGTCTGGTCGCCCTGTACCACCATGCAACTTGGGAAAAATTTTATAAATTTTGTAGATTATTATTTTTTCTTATTAATATATATTATTACTCCTTTCAACCACTGTCAAGCGCAAAGCCCGAGATGGATCGACTGAAAATGTACCCTGCCGAACAATGTTGACCGACTACAACGCACGTATGAACGCCGTTGATAAATTTGACCAGAAGAAAATCCAGCTATGAGATCGATAGAAAAAGCCGAAAATGGTGGCATCGAATTTTCTTTTACTTTGTTGACGCTTGTGTTGCCAACAGTTATATTAAAGATAGCAAGGACTGTGGGGCAGCACGATAAACACACTGTTCGGATTACTCCTCCCGCACAAGTATTAATTA
>JARFOC010032386.1:0-28789 GCA_031763485.1 Osmoderma eremita
CGAGTTCCAGCACTGCTATGAGGAATGGAAGAACCGTCTCCAACGCTGTGTGACTTCCCAAGGGAGTTATTTTGAGGAAGACAACGTTCAATTGTAATTATAATCAAATAAAAACATCTAAAAATATCAGTCTCATTACTTTTACATTTACACACCTCGTATTGATACTACAAAGTGTTGACAACTAAATCCTTTATGCTGTATGTGGGGTCATTTAATGACAAAAAGTGCATTTTGAAAAAAAGGGCATGCCATAATACCACAGAATTATAAGAGAGTACAACTGTTTTTTTACATTTATGGTAATTATGTATTAACCATTTTTCATTCAGAATATTATTTTATTTCAGAATATGTAAAAATATACAATTTTAATATTCCACTAGAAAAAGGTGTTTTCCTGAATAGTTAGTTATTATTATTCCGTTTTCACCATCTCAATCAGAACAACAAATGCCAGGCAATCTCCTAATTTATCCATTTTATAGCTCCAATAATAACCTAGTAGCAAACACTAAACTTTGGACACCTTGTATATGCATATCTGCATCTATTCGGAACTTGTAGTTATTAAAATAATTTTTTTATTTTGGACTGGATCTGCAGCTCTATATTTTGCTAAATCCAAGGGGGAAGTATGGACGTTGACGTTTCCAATCACAGTTTTATCAACGAAACAGAATATAACATAAAATCTCATTTGTAAAAGTATATGGTTTTTTTTTCTATTTCATACGCTTTCACGTTTTACTTCAAAAAGATCGTGTCAATAACAGCATGCACGTTAGATGGAAACAACTTTCGATTTTCGCTTTGAAATTAGGGAGAATGAAAAAGGCAATGCCGGCAGCTACGATTGCTGTTTGCTGTCTCTACAATGTTTTTTAATTATGGAACGGTTTCGATTTTCACGTCAAAAGCAGAAAAGGCGAGACTAATCTAATGGGATGAAATCTGCCCGCACTCATCGATTTATTGGCACACCAACGCTTACTAGTTTTTTTCTTTCAATATCGTGTTGCAATGACAGGTAAACATGATACAGATCGATCTGTGTTAACTCATTGTCAGTCATGACAATAAGTAATGTTTTTTGTGTTCGTAGTGAATATATTACATCTATTTTACCTTCAAATTCATTTGTCAAAAAAGTATGATTATTATGCCACCTGGATCATAATGTAGGACAAGTGGATTATTTATAATTGTGGTGTCAAGTGCCAGTCTACGATTTAATTATTAGTGCAAATATAAATTTTAATCGCATATGTCTACTATCTGCCAAAATACCATAGATGTTACGATAAACTACAGATCGTCTCAACCTCCGAATGCAGTGCAGAGCTTATGAGAATTCGGTACACGATTGCCAAATCGTCGAATCAGCTATACATTATTACTTCCGGTTCCATTATTTGGGTTTCTGACAGTTAAAATGCATTATTTTTAGGAAAACCGTATAATATAAAAAAAACATAATTTTTTTAATCCAATAATTTCGACCATTTATTTAGGAATTGGGGTATTATACAATTTATTAAATTTAAAGTAAAATATATAATTATCCTTTAATAAATAATAGTTTCCACTTTTGTAACGAAAAATAGCTAGAATCATACAAATCCCCATATAATACATAATATTTAAGAAAGCAAAGCAATTACACAAACATATGTCTTGTTTCAACTTTTAGACGAATCTGTTACATGAATAATAAATTCTTCAATGTCTTCTCGCAAATTATCCACTATCCACATTTCCTTTTTAACATTTTTTGCCGATTATCAACTGTTATAGTGCTATATGCTCTTCGAATTAATTCGAGCAAGAATTAAATTGTACCTTCTTCCCTAAATTCTTGATCTCTCGTAAATATATGTGTCTCCACCGAATAATGTCGTCTCTTTCGATTGAGTATACTTTTACGTCCTACTTTTTTTAATTCGAAACCCATATCGTGTAACAATCAATATAAAGTTGCTCGACTGAAGTTAGGGAGATCATCGGCAGCAAGAATTGCATTTAATGTGGGTGGCGTATTCTGTATAAGAAAACTATGCACTGTACGTGGAATAGGTGCTTGCGTGTTCTCATCATATGTTTGTAATCGGTCATTTAGTTGTATGCCTTTCCTTTTCTTGAGCTTTTTTCGACAGTTTGTTGCTCCTGTTTTATATCATATATTGTTCGCTCTGAGCAACCCAAAGCTTTACTTGTTTCTTGAACGGCAGCACTAACATTCATAGTTTTATTAAAATAATTTAAAACATTTGCAATCATACACTTCTCCTTCAGGTTAAATTTTTCTCCCTTACGCCGTTTTCTCCCTTCAGGCTCCATTAATGCAGTGAAAACTGTAATTAAATGTATAGGTTATAAAATTTCTAGAAATCAAGAAAATATCCATGTTACCCCGTGCACGGTCGAAAAAGATGGAATTGTTCTGAAAAGAACGAGTTGTACAACTATATATAAACAAATTAAGGTGGAATTTAACTAAAAATATTTTAAAACTACGACGATAACGATTGACAGCGTTTGACGCAAACAGATAGATACTTTGCCGACGCCGCCATATGTAAATAAGTTGCAACATAGCAATCGGCAGTGAAAATAGCGCTAATGACAGCAACTAAGGATAGTAAGACATAAAAGTTGCTATTATATACCATACTGCGTACGGAGGTTGGGACGATCTATAGTTTTAATGTTAAACTAATATTTATTAATCACATTTTCTTTCTAAATGCTTGAAACTTAAGTTAATCTCAACAGCTGTTTTAGTTTACTTTGTTTACGTTCGTATATTATTAAGATAGCACAATTTAAATCGGGCGCTGCCTGAACACTCAACAAACAGTTTCTATTGTAATAGGGGATTACATACTATATAGCTGCTTGGAATAAAAAGAGACAAAGTATATAATTGTAAATAATCTTACAGGTATGCCATCACAGCATATGAGAAATGCAGAATATACATATCGAAATCTGGCAACATCTTCAAAATGAACAAGTGGTAACTCTTAACGAGAATTGGTTTTTGTTTGTTTCTCTTATCTGAGGGCCCGCCAGGATAGGAAGGGATTTATTTTTTGCCTACGCACTTATGTTGGAGGACGGTTTGATCTTGTAAACAAACGCCTTAAGAAGGCAATGCACACGTTTAGGTTTCCTTATGGTTAAAATTAGTAGACGTACTGCGTACATAGACACTTTAACTTACGGACTGTCGTTTCAATACAACCTTTTTCTAGGACTCAACTCAGTATATTTTTAACAAACCTTATCGATTTACAATTAGGCACGTAATCATAATAAACACACATCGGGTCCAGGCGCCCGGCGATGACCTCATCCTCATACGATATCCAGACCTTAACAATATTTCTGGTATGAATATCATCATTCGATATATCGACATTTACCGATATAATATCGCCATTCGATATATCGACATTTTCCGATATAAATATCGCCATTCGATATATATCGATATTATCCGATATAAATATCGGCATTCGATATATCGATATTTGTAAATACGAATATCAATGTGGATATTCACAGTTAATATCGGCTAATATCGATATATCGATATTTTTGCACAGCCCTATCAAATAGTATGAATAAATGAAGGTAACATGCATATTAGTTGTTTCTTATTATCTTATAATTTAGAAATATTCTATCCGTTTCGATAAACTGCCTGGTGGCCGGATATTTTCGTGAGCAACTGTATGTGTGGCCAATTTGTAGTGCGTTGAGAAGTGATTCGATACAGCGTGTTTAACACCCTAAAGAATTGCAAAGAATAGCTACAATCGTTTGTGTTTCAGTTAGTTTTTATGGGGTATAGTATTCTTAAGTTTAAGTAAGATTTATGAATAATTTTGTTAACAAACCCATTCCGTAAATAATATTCACATGTGTATATCAATACGTCTACCGAAGAGAGGTCGGGACCAATACGCGTCCCGCACATAAATAAAAGCCAACGCCAGACTCGACGGCGACCTTGTAATTTCCACTCGCGCCATCCTTCTCGAACTCTCTCATTCTCGTAGCCTCCGTTCAATTATCTACCTCTCCTTTCCAGCGAATCCGTTTTTCCTTTTTTTTTTCTTATTTTTTTTTGTTACTCGTCGGTCTCCTCCCGTAGCCGAGTCGTCGAACGCTCCGAGCGATACCTCCGAACAAAAGAAGATAGTAGGTAACGTCTGCCGAAAGCCAAGCCGTTCACCTATACCTGGGACGCTGTGTCGTCGCTCGCGTACAGGTTCGTGCCGAGTAGGGGTGGGAAACGGGGTAGAAGTGAAGGGAGTCGTCGGGCGTCTCAATTTCGCGGGAATTTGATACCGACGTATAAGGTGGAAATTAGCGAAATAGAATGTCGAAGGAGAAAACATCTGTTATTAAAGAGTTTCTGTAAGAGACGAAATTGTTTACTTGGGGAGTTACATACATATGTTGGGTGATACCTATGATGCAAGAAGGGTATTAGGTTTAATTCAATGGGAAATGGGTTGGGAATTAAATATTATGTTAATATTCGTAGTAAAACTCAATATTTATGTATCTACGTTTTCTTTTTAGTTAAGATACTTTGGGAAGAAAGGACTTTCATTGGGTGATAATAAAAAAAAAGGTATATTTAATGCAACTTTATCCCAATTTACTAAAATAACACCTAAAATAGATTCGGTAGCGGTAGTCGGTGGCCCTTGAACTTAATCGATTCTCGTAGTCTTTATCTAATTCAGATTTTCTCAAACTCTAACTAGTACCTACACTTCGCGAAATAATTTCAAAGTAACTATAAAATAATTAAATACATTTTAAAAATGTATTTCGCGACACACCTGCGTGAGGATGTCGCTAGTTAGTGTCCATAACTTGACGACCATAATCGTCAAGCAAGTCTCATAATAATAGCAGGCCTCTGGGTCAAAATTATAAATGCAAAAAGATATGTAACGAATGTACCGTATAGTTTTTTCTTCTTGGTGTAATCATTTGTTCCAGTTCATTTACAAGATGGCAAGATTAAGAATGGGCGCAGACACATTGCAATTAGAGTATCGTACATAAAAGAATCGCGTTGCATCAATTTTAACCCCTCAGTTTCCTATAAATTCTAGCAACAAGTATATGAAGATCGCACAACTCGTGACAACCGCTTTCGCCACGTTTGGTCTGCGACCTTCCTTAGTATGTGTTTCATTTTTAAATTCAGCACGAAGTACAATGACAAGGACAGATTTTATTTTTTATTAACGATGTATTGCAAGTCACTGTTGAGTCACAATAAATAATTCATAATGTAACTGTTGCAAAACTTTATAATGTATTTTATGTAAAAGCGATAAAACTCCTTTGACTGTGTTTGTACCAGGCTAGAACTAGAATAAAAGGAATCCGTCGAGTGAAAGACGTATTTCGGTAACTAAGTTCCCATCATCACTAGAACATACGTAGGAAAAAAATGTTACACGTAGTATCTTTGGTTTGAACTTTGGAAGATATGCTCTTCATCAGATCCGGTTGTATTTTTGCCGATGGTCTCAGACGCGCGCTAATTGTTTGTGGAAAGTAAAAAACTGAACACCGTTTAACTTGCACCTTTTTACGTAAAGGCCGGGTTTTACAATAACGGTATAAACACTAGAATAACTATTTCCATAACATAATTGATTTTAATAGGAGTATAGTTATTCAGAGTATGACATGACAATTCTGACAACTGACACTTGTCACGAGTAAGTGAACTGGAGGAAAGTGGATTGGATATTTTAATTCCAATGCGAAGAAACGGAATATTTGCTTTTTGCTCCTGCAGAAGCACTGAAAATATTACAGGTTTGCAGAACCACTCGGGCGCTATTTTTGGATGTCGCTAAAGCGTTTGATAGAGTCTGGCACATGGGCCTTCTGTACAAGCTACTTCGCTCTCAAATTCCAAAGTCATTGGTAGCCATGTTATCGTCCTTTCTGAAAAACAGGACCTTCCACGTTCACTACAGAAGCTCGAAATCCAGGACAAGAGACATCAGAGCAGGAGTCCCGCAAGGTTCAATCTGTTGTTCAATCTAAAGGGTCTTTCAATAAGGACGCTCGATCTTTAAATGTAAATAAAACAAGTTATGTGTGAGATATCCACAATTTTTTTTTACAATTTGAAAGAATATTTTATGGCATTATGTATGGGATATAAAGTCGTTTAAATGTCCGCCGCGGCTTTGCCTGGTGGCACATATTCGAGAGGCCCATTTTTCCATGACTTTGTCGCATAAATCTGCTTGAATTTGCTGGAGAGCGTTCGTTATATTGACTCTGAGGGCATCAATAGTTCGCGGTTTATTCGCATAGACCTGCGATTTAAGATAGCCCCAAAGAAGGAAATCTAAAGGCGTTAAATCGCACGATCTCGGTGGCCAGTTCACGGCGCCGCCGCGCGAGAGAACCTTGCCCTCAAATCGCTCGTGCAGAGTGTCCATCGTGGCATGCGCTGTGTGGCACGCAGCACCGTCCTGTCGGTATCCATATCATCCATAGGCCACAAGAAGTTACTTATCATCGATCTGTAGCGCTCACCATTGACAGTTATCGCAATGCCAACTTCGTTTTGGAAAAAGTACGGACCAATGATTCAGCCAGACCAAAATCCGCACCAAACAGTGATTTTTCCGGGATTCATTGGGTGCTGGTGTATCTCCCGTGGATTGGTGTCGTCCCAAATCCGACAATTTTGCTTGTTCACACATCCATTCATCCAAAAATGAGCCTCGTCGCTCGCTAAAGATGATCTTTTTGGTGAAATTTGGGTCAACTTCCAACTGCTCCAAAACCCAATCAGCGAACACACGGCGTTGTCTATGGTCGGTTACCTTAAGTTCCTGGGTCAGTTGGATTTTATATGGGTGTAGACCCAAGGGCCGATGCAAAATTCGACAAGTTGAAGTGACAGAAACGCCAAGTTCTTGTGAACGACGAGAAATTGACTTCCTCGGGTTTTCCCGTACACTCTCACGCACAGCACCAACGTTTTCAGCAGACCTTGCGTTTCGGTGACGCACGGGTGTTGGCTGTTTTTTTTATGGAACCGGTTAATTCGAATTTAGCCACCAAGCGTCGAATAGTCGACTCGGCAGGACAGTTGTGGCGAGGATAAAAATTACGTAATGTGCAGAAAGGTTCTCGAACGGAGCACTGATTTTGACAGTAAAATTTGATAATTTGCACACGTGGATCAACGTTGTAATCTGCAATGGTGAATTGCCATACACTACTGAACAATTCACAACCCATTTGACAGATGTTGCTATAACAACATAGGCGCCATAGCCTACCAAATTTCGAGCGTCCCTTTTGAAAGAGCCCTTATATATAAGCGATATGCCCACTAACCCCAGCACCCAGTTGGCTCTATACGCGGACGATACTTTGGTCGTTTGTCGCTGTCGTGCCACCTGGTTGGCAGCCAGGAAGCGGCTGAAACACTGGAGGAATGGTTCATCAAGTGGAGAATCGAGATCATTCCTAACAAAAGCGTCGCTATCCTATTTAATAGAAATCGCAATAGGGAGAATCCGCCTAATTTCAGACTGTTCGATATTGATGTTCCTTGGAGCCTGAAGACCAAATACCTTGGTGTCACCTTGGATTCCAAGTTAATTTGGAGGTTTCACGTCAACTATGTCGCTCAACGATCGAACGCAAGATTATGTCAACCTTTTCTAAATAGAAAAAGTAAATTAAACTTAAATATGAAGTTGCTACTTTTCAAAGTGGCCGTAAGACCTAGGCTCACGTATGCTGCCCCAATGTGGGGTCATGCTGGAAAGACACACCTCCAGAAAATTCAAAGGGAACAAAATAGATTCCTTAGAATGATTATTAATGCTCCCCGGTATGCTAGGAATTTGATTATCTATAGGGACTTAAAAATCCCCTCAATTTTATTATTCATTAAAGAACTTGCCAGGAAATATTTTGCAACAATTCCAGACCATGAAAATCCAAAAATCACCACATTAGATATTCTAAACAGGGAATGGAAACACCGAAGACCTCATGATTGAAAAAGAAAGTAAATAAAAAATATTACATTACTTTATTATACATAAATGAGAAAAAGTGATGTTAAATATTGTGAGTGAGGCCTACATTTTTATGTATCTAATATTGATCATTTATCTTTTATAAAATCTATTCCGGTTGACGGTAACATATCGTCTTGCGAAAGAGCTGTGTCGTGCAAAACTGCGTTGCAACTACTGTTATTTTAGATGGGTGCCAGGATTCACCCGCATACCCAAGACCAAAATAGAAAATCTACGCTTTCAAACGCCCCAACTTCCTACAATATTTTTTTTTGTTCTAATATGAGATTCGTTGTACAAATTCTCAACATCTATCCGAGGTCTGAGTACGAGGATTAACAAATAATTTGTTGTTTGTTAATCCAACCACTATTGCCTAACAACACGGAATAACCCATTTGGGCCATCTGGATACAGTATCTTGAATTTTCAAATCTCATCAGTCACACAGTTTGCGTATTCCAAGAAAAAGATCCCTTCCTGTTTCCGAATATTTCTCGATTTTTATCTCCTAGAACAATATTTTCAAAGTTTTAGTTGTCGGCACGGGAATGACTTATCTTAGGAGGCTGATTTTGTGTGTGTTTGTTTCTTAGGTCGATCATAAATTTTTTAGGGGATGACGTCTAACAAATTCCGAAAAAAAATATCGTGTATAAATAAGTGATACTCTAACGAACATATATAAAATCAATAAATGTGACGTGAATCGGACAACAAAAAAATATCATACACACAAATAACTTATATAAAAAAGTTAAACTACAAATGAATACATTTACGCCATTGAAAGTATAGTATAAACCCGCCGACATTGTTCACGCTTTTGCTGACGTATTCTCCAACATATTCATCCAGAATAGTTCTACTAACCCCAGTCAGTAGTTTTCGAACTTCATTCCCTGCTCTTTTAATATTGGATACTTTACTCCCGATGAAGACCTCTGTGCTTTAAAAAACTGAAACCAACCATGGTTTGCGGACATGACTCGTTCCCAGTTTCTTTCTTCGAGACTGCGCTCCAGTTCTATGTGAACCTCTGTAAGATTTTTAATACAGCCGTCCGTACGTCTATCTTTCCTATTTCTTGAAAAATCAGCAGAATTACGCCAGTTCTTAACATATTGTGTGCAGAACACGTACTAGTACGTTCTCTGACGAATTGATACGGCACAAGCCGCGAAATGTACTCGCACACAATGTGTTAAAAGAGCTGGCGGAAATAATATTTAGAATTATAGGCCAATTAGCATTCTGTCTAAACTGTCCTAAGGTTTTTAAATAACTTCTATATACAGACTTTATAACTGCGTCAAGCCTTACCTTCCTATTCACCAGCATGGATTTATTAGTGGACGCTCAACTACTACAAACTTGATTGAGCTCACCCAGTATATTAGTGAAAATCTTGATAAACGGCTTCAGATGGATGTAATTTATACAGACTTCATCAAAGATTTCGACACGATTAACCATGCGACGTTAATATCCAAGCCCTCTTCAATTGGGTTTTGCCCTGCAGTTATTGCTCTAATGCAATCATATCTTTCGAGTTGCTCGTGTTATGTCACTTACAATGGATTTTCATCAAACACATTTGTTGCATACAGTGGCGCGCCTCAGGGTTCAAATTTTGAATATTTGCTTTCTCTAAACTGTAACGTTCTAGCTTACGCACACGATATTAAGATTTACAGTAGTATTACCTCCACTTCCGATTCTTTAAATCTATAAAAACTACATCACAGTAGTTAATGATTGGTGCTCTTCTAATAATATTCAATTGAATGTCGATAAATGTGCCGTGCTTACATTCACTCGTTACTCTAATTCGAACATATTTGAGTACACTGTGTCTAATGTCAACATCCGCAAAGTGAGACAATTCAGGGATCTCGGTTTAGTTTTTGATACGCGATTGTCATTTTCTTCGCACGTGGAAGCGTCGCTTCTTCAGCATCTAAATCACTTGGATTTCTATTTCGTCCCTGTAGGAATTTTTCCAACGATGGCGCGTTGAAGTCTGTATACTACTCCCTTGTTCGCTCCAAATTGGAATATGCGTCTGTCGTATGGTATCCTCACTACCACCATTATGAGTTATTAATTGAAAGAGTCCAAAAGAGATTTCTTAAATATCTCTCATATAAATATGACGGTATCTATCCTCTTCGTGGTACTGATTATGGCAGTTTACTTGAACGGCACAACCTTGAGTGGGAAGTTTCTTACCAAATTAATTATGAAATTGATTCATCGTCGTTCCAATGTCAAGTACGTTTCGTAGTGCCTCAGTATGATCGCTGGCCAGTTGACACTTTTTATGTACCACCAGCACGTACTAATATGTTATTTAAAGCACCGCTAAGTCACGTGTGTAGAAATGCCAAAGGTAGAAATATGGATCCATTTCATCACAGCACTACATAATCTCTTGCTTGCTCTCTTTTATTATAGGAAAGGCACCTTGTGTTTATGTGTATAGTTTACGTTTAAGTATATTGTCGAGAATTGTATAGTTTAGTTTAGTTTAGTAAAGTTTATATTACACTGCATGTTTTGTATATTATGTAAGTATTTCCCTGCTATTGGATTTTTTTTTTGTTAAATCATTTGGGAATTAAAGATTATTATATATCTTCAAATAACGTATTATATAAAAATGAAAATGAAAAATATGATTTCTTTAAGCAATATCTGCCTAATAATAAAAGATTTCTCCAAATTGTCTAGCTTTTGTCACAATTAACTCATCATTTTTT
The DNA here is from genome assembly GCA_031763485.1 of Osmoderma eremita. NCBI lineage: Eukaryota > Metazoa > Arthropoda > Insecta > Coleoptera > Scarabaeidae > Osmoderma > Osmoderma eremita. The sequence goes on from JARFOC010032386.1 coordinate 10,865, forward strand.
CTTCTCACCGTTTTTAAAATGCCCATGATAATAAGCACTTTTCTCTTGACATGCTGATGTATGATGCATATACTCCTTTTTCAAGCAAGCATACACAGAAAGAAATATATTGTTTTGAAATCATTGTACATTACCAAAATTTGTTAAATTATCAACATAACAGCTCCATTATTTGTTAGTTTAAAATATATTTTTCAGAAACAAGATTACAATCGACGATATTACATCACTCCATGCACGCTTAACTATTCGCGCCACTGCGTGCTAGTTAGTATGCCGATGATAAATCACCTTGAATTATTCAATACTGCCTTGAAATTAACGGCACACCTCTTCGACTGTGTGTTGTGCCAGCGAAGCGGTAGCGAAACTATTTTTTTATGCAATACTCCAAGACAAAAATACGGCAGTACCTATAATAACGCGATGATGAAATGTTAAAGTAAACATTGCCTTCAATTTGCAGAATGTTTCGGCAATATTGCGGCAACCTACATGACCTTCTAAAGTATTTGGTTTAATTTAATGCGATTTACGATATGGAGTACACTAACTACAATGAACGAGTTTTTTTCCGTACGATAGGAATGCTTTTATAGGCATAATAGAATCGGATTAAATAGTAATGTTTACAAACACCGAATTTAATCAGGTGAATCTATCTACTACAAAACATTAATGTAATTACTCCCCTACAAATTACACGGTATTTGCATACAAATTATCTAAATTTATCACGATCAATTCAGACGAAAACTTGGTCGAACGAATAGCAGCTGGCGCGGAAATTAAGTGCGCCAGACTAGTTACAGTATTTTTAGCAGCCTAAGCGCGTGTAAGGTCCGCGCGATTACATGGAGAAGTAGTGAGTGTCGCGAGATTATGATTGTAGATACACGAAAAACAAAACACGTCGTTATCTGTTGGGGAACAATAGAATTAGAATATTTAGGGACCGCTCCAGCCGGTCGCTTCTAAAATTAAACCCGGGCCGCATATAAAATTCGATTTATCTAAGTTTAAAAATAGCTGTAGTCGGCCACTTACAAAAACAACTCCGTTACTATACTCCATAGGTATGTATTATTAAGAATCGCCAAAGTTCAGCGTTGTTATGTTACGAATCACTCGCGTGAATCGAGTTTGTAGTGCTTAAGTCATGTTAAGTACTTAATTATACTACGTTATCTTTGTTTTTAGATACAAACATTTGTTTTAATCGTCTGCGTAAAATATCAAATTTTAGTTAGCGATACACAGGTAAACAAATGTTCAATCTTCTTTTGTTTATTACCAGCTGCGGATCGTGAGTCTTTTTAATGAGTGGGTAGCAGTAGACACAAACACTGAACATTTATTATTAGTATCATTATAAATCTAAAGTAAAGTAAATTTAAATGTCTGAAAATTTCAATTTTCTTTAATTCTGTCACCCCCGACGAGCCGCCACTGTTTATTAGATTTGATAATTTCATTTAATTTTCAAGGAGTTTCCAAGAATATAAAGTAGTAGGATTGTGATTTAGAGTAATAGGTTTGTCCACACCACCACTGAACGGGTTCTACGATTTATAAATTCTAGGGTGCAATGAATTATTACATAAAGGCTACAATTAAAATAATGTGTGCCAGGAATGTTATTGACGTTATAACTTAAATACAAATAAAAATCCGATAACAGCATTTTAAAGTTTTTTAAAAGTAATAAAATAAAATTCCAGTTGTAATGTACTTGAGTTGTCTTTGTTTGGGCGGTTATTTCCATCGTTTGTTGGATTTAGGTGGTGTCCGACGTTACGGCAATTCGTCTATTTCCGTCATCAGGGTAGCTTTGATAAGAGCTGTCTCTTGCCAAATTCATTTTTGCAACTTATCTGGCAAATGTATCCGAGAACCAATTTTGAACAATGAATCCTTTACATACTTCCAAAGGTTTTCTATTGTGTTTAAATCAGGTGACTGTCCTGGCCAACTTAAAACATTCACATTATTTTCCTCAAACTATTCCTTAACACATTTGGAAGTATGTCTAGGGTCATTGCTTTGTTGAAATCGCCAAATTATAGACATATTATCATCTGCACACGATTACATTACGTTGCTTAAGATGTCTCTATAAACCTCCTTGGCCATAGTTCCTGAAATGTATCAGACCTACACCATGCCAAGAAAAGCATGCCCACACCATAATACTGTCTCCTCCATGTTTAACGGTTTTCTTTGTGTATTTAGAATCAAACTCATTATCCGGTGGTCTTCGAACATAAGGTCTGCCCATCAGAACCAAACTTAGAATCATCACTCGAAAGTATGTTTCTCCATTTTTCTGTACCATATCCAACATGCTTTTTCGAAAACTCAATTTCTTGTCTAATATTTTTCTTGCTTAAGAAATGAACTTTTCTGGCAGATCTCCCATGCAAGTTATTGCTTTGTAATCGTCGTCTAATTTTAAGTGAACTGATATTAATCTCATTTCAAATATTTACTGATGTTATAAACGGGTCTCGTTTCGCCATGGCCAAGACTGCAGTTGTACTATATAACGATCTGTTTCTGGAGTAGTTTTTCTATGCCTGCCTTTGTTTTCAGTACTTTTTTGGCGGTTTTTATGCATTCGTTATCATATTCTCTGAACGTTTTACGAGTTTTGTTTTTCCTTGTTTCCGTAATTGTCTTATTATATTTCTCTCATTTTCGGTACAATGTTGTTTTCTACCCATTTTATCTGTTAGTTCCAACAATAAGTGCCAAAAACAATTAACCGTAAAAAATGCTATCGTTTATTGCTGGAATCACCATACTAGCAAAATCAATGAAAGGGGGTACAAGCATTAAAGACGGACTCGAGTTTATGTCTACCAGGCGTCATCAGCCTCTCTCCAAATGCTAAACCTACTTTCATCGCTAATGCGTCGCCGAACTTATTGCGAAATGTCCCAGCAACTTGCTTGCACCACGACATACCCCATCTAGGGGACATCGGTCAAACACACAAGCCACCGAGACAAATGCAATAGAGCCAGTAATGCAGTACACTTCATCTAGCTCGGACAGTACATGGATTGTCAGTCTGTCAGTCTTTAATGCTTGTACCACCTTCATTGTTTTTGCTAGTATGGTGATTCCAGCAATAAATCATTCGCCTATAATGGCATTTTTTACGATTAATAGTTCCAATAATGTAATATTTTATTTCCGTAGAAATAAGATCAAAATTGTTATTACCTTAGGTATAGGTTTTCCGTTACAAAATGATCTTTTGTTTTGTTCGTTAATGATAGTACTTTTTCTGCGACCAACTACCACACCTATTTTTATGGCCGGCTTCACTGCGACTAAATACCTTATAAAGGCGTTTCACTCACATTACTCGGGGAATTCCCTTCTATTCTTTACAACATAATAACGTGCATTGGATGTATTTATCGATAATACCAATACATGACTCTTGTATTAGATAATAATATAATAACATAATGTACTAAAAAAATAGTTCACACCTATTTTTTTCACCACAGTATGTAGTTTCGACAACTATCAGGCGTGCTCACAATAGTCACCAAGAAAATGTATTTGTTTGACATCGAGATCGGCTGGACTTTGGACAAGGTTCACTTGCGACGTCCAGTCAGAACTAACTACTCATGTTTCTACAAATTTACCAAATACATTTTCATGCTGACTATTGTGAGCACGCCTGATGAAGACAAAACTAATCGCACACAGTAAATAAATTATATCACACAATAAACACACTGTTCGGATTACTCCTCCCGCACAAGTATTAATTAATTCGGGAAGTCCGACACCGAATCGGTGTCGGACTTGATAATGGGAATCCACGTATTCCCGAAACACGTGTCGTCCCGAATTAATTAATACTTGTGCGGGAGGAGTAATCCGAACAGTGTGTTTATCGTGCTGCCCCACAGTCCTTGCTATCTTTACTTAATAAATGCTTTGTTAAAAAAAAATCTAGTTTAAGGAAACGTCAATTGATACCCTCTAGTTCGGTCTCTACGCTCCTCCAAAATTCCTCGATTGCCGTTTGATACGTGTTCCTTCAAGTTTCCTCGATTGTCGCTTATCTTTAATTTCGTATAGATAATAAACACTGCTGTGCACAGCCACTTGCCTAAAGTTTAGGGACGCACTGATCTTAGAATAGGTGGAAGCTGAACACTCTTCATTGGATAGTGAGGGTAGGGAAAGCGATTTAGGCGTATTTGTTGTACATTTTACAACAGCGCGCCCGCCGAAAGGTTAACTTATTTTTCGTTCGTTCACCTCAAATTTCAGGTAATATTCGACGATTTTTTGAAGTATAATTACAGATTTCAGAGGTAAAGTTCCCGAAATATCTTACAGTGTACATTTTCACATAATTCCCGTTAATTTAATCGGCAAAAATAATCCCAAAAATACCGTTTTCTCTCCAGGTGGTAAACTCACCTGTAATAATTTATTATTATTGCATACATACGTAATACCGAAGTGTATCCAATTTCGCAGAGAAGGGCCACCAAAAGGTTTAATGCACTAAATTCCCGCCCCGAAAAATTGCCGGTAAAAGCACAGTCGACACAAAAACGCTTGCCCCTCCCATGGTTTCACCTCCCGGCCCTTGGTCCATGAGAAGTAATTAAAAATGTATGGATAGATTAAAAAAAAGAACCCGACCGACGTTTCATAAATTGCTTCGGTAACAACAATCCACCGCAATCTGCACTTACCTAAAAATTACACCAAAATAATTTATGATACGAGAAATTACCTGGAGCTAATAAGTTTTCCAAAAATTAATTAAAGCTATCCCCGCTTATACTACGCGTATAGAAGGAAAAGGATGGAGAATCGAGATTAAAACCGAACAAAAAAGAGAGGAAGTATCGTCTTCTTCTTACACATACACACCCACGGTGTATAAAACTTAATGAATATAATGCCGAGGGAACGCAATTAGTAACTAAAATGATCCGTCTCCTCTCACACGCAGTAATACATAATAAATTAGGCTCGCATTTTAGAATGGAAGTTGAGATTTTCCAATTAAACTGTGGAGCCGTGAAATTAATTAGTAACAAAAATCATAATCAATCTAAAGTACGCCAATTATCTGTTAAGATCGTCAAAGGAGAACGTCTGGTGGGTAATCAACGCTTCCAATTAAGTAGCTCCCGGCTTCTTTCTCTCTCTATCGCACTCGCTCGCCGGGCAAAATCAATCAAAAAACTAATTGAAAGCCTACCGTGATCCCTAGAATCCCTTCGACCGCATCTATCTCGCTCGGAACCCGATCCGAGTCGCCTGCGATTCTGATAAACGTTCGTTGCTGTTCTGTTTCATTAATAATTTTCTGGATTCAATTTGGTATTTGACTTTATGTGATTGTGGCCGGGAATCTTATTGTTCCGTCGATATTACTCGGTTTATTGAGTTTTAGTTATATTGTTTTTATTATTGGAAATTGTTAACGTCGCTTGTACCTACTCCGGTCCCGTATATATAGATAGCGATTCCTCTCTTCGTTTCATCTTCCATTATTTTTCCATTGTCTATACCGTAATTGTTTTAGGATTACGTTCATTTCATCGGGGAAATATTACTATTATATACCCGGCGAATGGTTGCTGCTTCTAGTGCGTATGTCGCCCTTAGTCATCCACCCGAACAGACGCACACCAAAAAAAAAATTCAATGTAAGAGTCTTAATTTTTACAACTACTTTGTTTCTGCATTTTACCATTTACTTAAGCCATAACCAATTAGATGTCCCAAAATGATGTCTCCTCAGGTGAATTTTCAATCTTGGGGAAGAGGAAAAGTCACAAGGACTCATGTCAGGTGAATAAGGCGTCTGAGGAGCCACAGAAATATGTTTACGTGTCAAAAAACCGTTTATGGAAATTGCTGTGTGACAAGGCGCATTGTCATGATGCAGGATCCAATCGTTCTCGATGTTTGGTCTCACGCGAAGGACCCTTTTTCGGAGTCTCTCGAGAATCTCTCGGTAAAAATGTTGTTTATCTGTCTGACCTTGAGGTACGAACTCTTTGTGAACGATTCCCTGGCTATCAAAGAAACAAATCAGCATGTTCTTGTACTTTGATTTGCTCATTTTTGGGCTTTGGGGAGCCTGAAGTGTGCCGTGTCATTCCATGTTCTGGCATTTTGTTTCCGGGTCATACTCGAACACCCAACTCTCATCACCAGTAATGCACGTTCCAAAAAATTTTCATTATTTTCAATCGATTCCAAACAGTTAAGGCACCTTTCTCTCCTGATGTTCTTTTGTTCCTGCGAAAGGTTCTTTGAATCATTTTCGAGTAGATCTGTTTCATTCTCAATTCATTGGTCAAAACTTGATGAACGGTGGTAGGAGACAAATTCAACTGTTTCCCGATCATTCTGACCGTCAAACGACGATCTGAACGCACAAGATCGCAGATTTTGTCTACATTGCCATCGGCTCTTGCAGTTGAAGGCCTGCCGCTGCGTGGCTCATCTCCCATCGACTCTCTTACTTCTGAAAATGCTTTAAACCACCGAGAAACCTGGCCTTTTGACAAAACACTGTCTCCATAGGCCCGCTGAAGTTTTGCAAAAGTTTCTGTCGCACTTTGCCCAAGTCTGAAACAAAACCTGATAGCACACCGATGCTCGAAATTAATGTCTTTCATTTGTAGATCGCACTACGAAAACCGGGTTCACGGAAAGATCGACAACGGACAACCAAATGACTTGATCCAGATCAGACTTGCCCCTCCATGTCCCGTGCCCCCCGTGTTGCCATATCAAACGCTACGTTGTCAGTTACACACCTCGTATACACACGCACACGTATGTACCTACATATTTGACCTATACGACACAATTCAAATGTATATAGTTAAAATGGGTTCAATTACAAACTGAAGTAAAATTATTTAAAAAAGTTAAAATTATGTAAGTAATTATTAGAGACTGGATTTTTTTACAAAGTGCATATTTTTGTTTTTTGGTATATTTCTTCCATACGTTTTACTTATCCATTTCCCGCCTTAAGAATACGTTTTTCACCATTTTTTTAGTCCATATAATGCATATTTGTACACTTCACTATAAGTGCATATAGGGTTGCTGAAAATGGTAGATTAGAGTTTCTAGGTGTCAATAGTTTAATTAGTAATATCAAAACAGTATTTTTAGGAGCGCCCTTACGAGTGTAATTATATAACATAATGCTTCCCGATATTCCATTGCCATCAGAACCTATCTTAACAAGATGGGGAACATGGCTTAAATCTGCCGATAATTACGAATGTATCAAGTGGTGGAACTCAATTTGATTCAACAACCAGTCTTGGCATAGGAAAGTGTAACGCAATTTTCAATAATTCGACAATAAAAAAATCAGCGATCATATATTAAATCTAATTTTGCAATAATTGAGGAGGCAATTACTAGATTAGAAGAAAATTATCTTTAGATGGAAGTGTTCCCATTGTAAATGATATTAAAGAGAAAATTTGAAAAGTCAATGGATAAACTGGAAAAAAATTAAAGAAAAATTAGCCGAAATTCTACGCATAAATTAAGGTTTTGCTACATTAAAATCGATAAATAAGGTAACTAATGGCAATTTTAATGAAGACATTAATATAAGCCCCTCATTAGTATCTAGTTGTAAGAATGGACGGATTACATCTTGCCATGTTGAAAGAACATTTTCACAATATAAACATATATTTACAGACCGTAGACATAATTTAACTATGGATAAATAAAATTATATATATATATGGTTATTTATTGTAATAAATAAATACAGTCGAACTTCGATAACTCGAATTTTCGATAACTCGAATCAAATTGGTTGGCAATAGCATCAAGACCGAATATTATGTGTAATTTTTATTCGATAACTCGAACTTCTGTTACTCGAATATCTCCATAACTCGAACAAAATGTTTGGCGTCACGTTCCATAAATCGAATTTTTGGGGGAAATCTGAATGATGTGTGTTTTTATTCCTAGTTTTAGGATGATATTTTGTTACTGAATTTTCGATGAGTATGCCAAATGACTTGACTCGAGTTTGACATGAATAGAGATAAAATCATTGTATTATCTTCAGTGTTTCGCTGTTTAAATTTGAGTTACGACTTTTGGCGTTGATAGTAGATTTTTAACCAAAAGTTTGAAAATTCGGTTTTAAAGTTAGTTTTCTTATACATATGCATTTAAGATGTGAAGTCGGTTATAACAAGGCATGGGGAGAAAGCAATAATATGAATGAAGAGGATTGTACTAAATGGATGATGTCTTACCTCAGTTGTTAGAAGGTTATTAAGCATGGGACGTATTCAGTGCGGATGAGACAGGACCATTTATTAAATTTCTCTCAGATAACATCCTAATTTTAAAAAAACCAGAAGTGCCATGACGGAAAGCAGAGTAAACATGAATGGACCACAAAAATGAAAATGGTTTTGATAGGTAAAAGCAATCAACTTCGTTGGTTTCGAAGTGTTAAGTGCTTACCCCTCGACTATAAAAGCAAATTCGAAGGTATGGATGACAGGACCACTTTTTAAAATATCGCTGATAAAATTAGACAATAAGTTTGGACAGATGTGAAGAAAGATTATTCTCTTCATTGACAATTGTCCGGCTCATCCTAAAAATATCCAACATGGGTTAAAATTTATCAAACTTACCCTTTTCCCCCGAATACGACACCTAAGTTGCAGCCCTTTGATGAAGGAATCATACAAAATTTAAAATGTCATTATCGCCCAGAATTAAAAAAAGCTATTAAATGTTTTGAAGAAAAGAAAAAAAAACATTGCACTGTGTTGATGAAATAACCACTGCATGGAATATCGATGTTAAGTCTGGGAATTTCTAATTATATAAAACAAGCTGGCTTTGGTCAGTGGGTGGGAAAAAGTGGATGAGATTCCTTTGATTTTTATAAACGAACGCTTAAATGAAAGAAGTGAAGAACAAATTCAACTACAAATGGAACATGAAGTATGGAGAAATGTCAGAAATACACAAGAAGGTCTCACCTTTTATGATTTTCCTCATGTAGATGACGATATTGTGACTTCAAAGTTTCCCGCAGATGAAGATATTATCGAGCTCTGCAGATCCGAATCCGAATCTGTACAGCTCGAAAATATAGATGACAGCGAAAATGTTATGATGGAGGATGATTTGCAGCAACCACCCTCAAACGAGTTGGTTGAAAATTCGTTGAATGTTTTGCGGTCATATTTAAAAACCGATGAACTTACAACCGATTCCCTTTATTACGATTTAATATTGATCAAAATATAAAATCCTTTCGTCAGTAACAAATAACCGATTTTTTTACATCAAAATAACAATTTTGTATAGTTTAATGTAATTTACTAAAATAAATACGTACATACTTAAACAATAAACAAAAATAAAATACTTATTTATATGTACATTATGTATTTTATTCAATAAGTCTTGATAACTCGAACTTTGGTGGTTCGGGTTATCAAAGTTCGACTGTATATAATTTGTAAATACGACAAATATATTTTAATTTCCTAAAACATAATAAATAAATGCATATCAGAAGAGCATATTGCATATTTTAAGTGCATTTTTCGGGATTTTTTAAGGGCATATTGCATGCATATTTGGCAAACTTTTTAATGCATATTTTCCAGCCTATAGTAATTACAAAGAAACATTTAGAAGAATTATACTGTCAATAGGAATTTTATTTGAATATTTCTTCAAATAAGTTTATTGTGGGTTTGTTAATAGCAGTAAATTGACATAAAAAATATAAAAGATATTTATGTAACACAAATCTGTTGAATTATTTTCCCATTAAATAAAAAGTATACCGTTATCAAAATATGAAACAAACACATAAAGAATTCCCTCGAATTCTAAGTTTATTATTTAGGATTTTTAACTCTGTCTTTTCCTTAGGTAATTACTAACAAAATAATTGTCGTCTCACACATACAAAAAAAATAGTTACACAAAACTGAATTACCTTAAAAAATCGGAAATATGAACGATGGAGAACAACACAAAACTTTTTCGAAATATCAACGCCCGCCTCAGTGTATCTATGTTTGAAAGATTTGGCGCGAGATTACGTTAATAACGGTCAGTGAATCGGTTACAATATTTACAGTCGCAAAAAACTTACTCACCGTGAGCTTTAATACAGACGGTCGCAGCGGTATTTCTGGAGTAGCGTCTTCGGAGGCGCAACGACCTCTCTTATAGTCTCTCCAGGTGGGGAGGACGCCAATGCCAAACGCCGACGATGATGACAGCCAACGCAAAGTACGACCGTGTGTGTTTGTTTTGGTTAATGCAAATCGCTCCGGTTTCGCATCTTTAATGCATCACACGATCTTTAATCCTCTTCTCTACTCCGTGTGTATTATTACACTTACACATGTGCGTGTCTCTAAGTCTATGTGCATATGTGTAATTCTGCTAGCAATACGCCTACGTAGGTACCTAAGTGATACTCTATCGTGCGTTTTCTTGTTATACTTCGTCATTGTTCTGATTTAATTTTGCGTATAATAACCGCTTATTGGTATTCCGAAGAAAAAAATGTCTTCTTTTCTAGTAAATTTGTATTATTCACGTTTGTTTCCCATTCATTTATCTCCCATCGCATCTCCCTAATGCTTAATTAGAATTATTTTACCGCTTCGTCTTTTACGTAAACAATACATTATTTATACCATCGCAGACAAGAAATTATATACATATGCAATAAATGGTTACTCGATTCAAGATTTATTTTGTAATGTTTGTTTGGCTTTTAACAAGGGCAAACTTATTTTAACCGTCAATAATAGTTTGACTCAATTTTCATTAGAAACATCTTTATCTCGACAATAAACAGCGTTTGAGTTACAGTAAGTAAATTTTTTTCTTAAAATTTCATAAAATGAAATACCTACATATGTATTCTAGGGTATATTAAATTAAATATCCATATTCTATACTAGGTGAGGCTTATATAAAAAGTGAAAATTGCTAAAGTCCATTCATTTTAAGAACATAGTAGATAGCGCTGCAATTCGCGTCCGTGTAAAGCCCGTTTGACACGATGCTAGATTTGTCCAATTTTCATACTATATCCATCATATACTTGATACTATACTAGAAACTCGAGCTAGTTTACTTCATCGATTTAATCATATTTTCTATTCAACTTGCCTACAAGAAATGCAATGTGCATGCGTGAAACATACTGCCAACCCAAATCAAAAGCTGGAAGTTTACCTTGATATCGATATTCGGTCAGTATTCCTTATTAATTGTTGTATTTTAATTATATTCACGCATTCTAGCTCCATTATTTACTTGAATAAAGAAACAAAAACACTGAAATCTGTAAATACGTGTGACTACTACACGTATTTCACCGTTTCTCTGGCAATGCCACATACAACAAAAACATAACCTAAACCTAAAAGATACCAGGACGTAGTTGGCAGTGATATAATGTGAAGTTGACTGCAATGTATTATTTGGGAACTACAACTTCATTTCACTCTAGAAGTATAGTAACAAGTCTAGTTTCCAGAATGAAAAATTTTGATGACAGCCAGTATCGTGTCAAATAGGCTTAACACTGACAAAATTTAAATCGATTAAATAATGGCGGGTAATTTGAAAGTAAAATGTCAGTTTTATTATAAGCTTTGTTAATTTCTTTGAAAGTAACACTAAATTCCAATGACAAATATTTTAGTAAAATGTTTAAGAAAAATATACATTTACGTTTATTTAATACAACCAAAAAGAATGGAAACAACAATCATTGCAGATATATTCTATATTTCACGTATTCAAACACACTTCGGAATAAAATAGACTTCTCTGAGACACTTTAATAGTTATTTTTTAAAGTAGCTACAATTATCACAAATATAGAACGATGTACAAATTACTTCAAATATCTTTTTTTTATGTTGGTAAAGCGGAAGCATCATTTAAAGAGGATATTTCCGATGATGATACAGTCTTAGCAGTAATAATAAATTCTTCCATTATATCTTCTATAATGTTGTCCAACTCATACATCTTACTTTCTTCGGCAATGGTGTTTGATGCAATTTGTCCATGCTTCAGCAGTTACGAGTTGGAGTCCTTCAATTTATAATTCTTTTACTTCTGGTACAGTTTTATTATTTGCAGCCACATTCAGTCAAATTTTACGAACAGTTTCTGCTACCATCTCATCTATTACATACGGTACCGGATTGTTGTTTATATAGCTTTTAGCAAGTTCAACTTTTAGGTATGAGATAACGCAGGCAATTCTTTTTTAAACAAGCCAATTTCCATGCAGTCGTTGGCATTTTTTCTACCTGGTATGGTATGGTGCATTATCCATTACAATAACATAATTTGGCTCTAAAACAGGTAGAACATATCTCATCTACTCTGTAAATACGATTCACTTCCTCGTGGCAATCAAATGTTTTTCCATTGAAAACATAGCCCATTTTCTGTAAGTTGCTAAACAAATAAAATAACGAGAAACACAAGAAACAACTAAATACACAACCAAAAGCACCCGAAGAAATTGGACAACTGACATTACAAAAACGTATTTTATCCAACATAAATTTCGTATGCACGGACAGCTTCTTTCGACGTGTGTAATTTTGCCTTACGTATTAGCCAATAGCAACCGTCCAAACTATAAGCCTATCTTGCCCAACGCTATTTTCTTAAAGTGAATGATGTACAGATAATAACCACACTTATGAAAGTAAAGAAAACTGCCAATTTATTAGAAAAGAGAAATAATCAGGGGATGACGTTTTGGGTGGGCAGTAGCGAAGATAGTAGTGGTTCGCGCGACTTCGTATCAAATACAAATCATAGGATATGGTGGCTTAAAATAGTAAAAATAAAAAATACCCGTACCACCTCGATGAGTGAGGAACTCCGGATACGTATTTCGGCAACCAAGTTGCCATCCTCAGCAGAATCTATGAAGGAAGATAGTGTTAGAAGTCGCACGCTGGGAGATTTGCACCACACAGAATAATACTACCTTCCGGCTTATAATCTAAGTCTATATATACTACCTGATCGTTCCAGTACACTAAGCGTACTTCGTCACGCTCACTGAACCGTAATAATCCACTTAATAATAAGACTTCTATTTACAATGAGTAAATATTGTTACAATGGAAAACACAAACAATTGGGTTATGACCATAAGAAATACAAACAAACACAACGAGACAATTAGCATATTGAATATTGCATTCGCTAAACATTTGTTTACACTTGCTATACAATTTATTCTAAGAGATCGTATAAACTAGAATGCGGGATGGGTGATTTGTCAGACTTCATAACTTTGTCCTTAATCTTGTGAATATAAATACTCTCGTAACTATCCAATTCTCTAAGATTAAGGACTTGTTCCACTGACCTAAGATTATCTGTTGACATGCCGTGACCTGTTTCAGTAATATGCTGGGCAACACTAGACCTTTCTGGTCTACCTCCTCTAAAATGACCAATGCGTTCTTTAAAACGTTTTAAAATTGGGCGCCTTGTTTGCCCAATATATTTTACATGCAATTTATTTCATAAATTCTGATGTACCTCAATTTTATCTTTGGCATTTCCTAAAAGGTTATTTAAAGGATTATTTGTTTTGTATGCAATGCGTAAATTATGGTCTTTGAAAATTTTGGATAGATTTTTAGTCGATTTATGAAATGATTTCACAAATTGAGTTCCTTGATAACTTTGCGGTATCAGAGTTGCACAAATTTTTAACGGATAATTATTGTTTATCGTATCCTTCTGAAAACCATTGTATTCCGCGATTTGTATGATGTAATTTAATTCTTTTTTACATCGTTCATTTGTCAATGGGAAACTTAACAAACGACGATGACTTCGTATACCTTCCGTGCGGTTAGAGAGACGGCACGACGCCGCACAAAGCACTGCTATCTTCGCTACTGCCGACCCAAGACGTCATCACCGTCCGCGGCTGGAAATAATCTATATTTTAACGTACAAAACTTAAATCGGCCGGGCCTTATAGTGGGCCGATATGAGGGGTGATTGATAAATACCCGTGGTAGACACGAAAAAAAAAGGATTAAGAAAATTCCAACTATATTAATCTTTACAAATACGATTTGTCAAATATTGCAAAATAAGATTCAGTTTCGACAATGTCGTTAGAGGCGAATCTCTTTTCGCCGAGTCATTTTTTCATATTTGGAAACAGGATGAAGACCCAAAGGCTAAATCTGGAGAATACGGTGGATCCGGTAGCAACTCTTAGCCTAATTCCACCAATTTCGCTACAGTGACGTGGGAAGAGTGTGTTGGTGCATTATCATGGTTGGCCAGAACTTTTTCCTTCGCCAAGTGGAGCCTCTTTCTCTCCAAAGCGTAGTGAAATCTGCCCAGTAATTGAGCATAATGCCACCCTATGATCGTTCTTTTCTTTTCCAAATAGTCACTGAAGATTATAAGTTTTTAATCGCAGGAAACGTCGTTGGTGCATCTTCGTGGAGTGAAATCCACTGTTTTGACTGTTTCCTCATTTCTGACAGACAGCGATGGATCCATGGTTCGTTATCAGTCATGAAACGGCAAAGAAACCGTTCGGATTGCGCTTAAACAGCTTGTTGTGCATAGGCAGCAAACGCGGCAACCATCTTGCCGATACCTTTGTCATCCAAAATGCTCCTCCTATATTATATCAATTCGTGTTTTGAACTGTCTATACTTCATATAGTTGTCAAGAGACAAAGACGGTGATAATCAGTTGGTGAAATGTCAGAAGAATATGGAGGGTGTGTTATCGTTTCCAAGTTCAATTTTCTTTTTCCCGGAATGCGGCCTGGTGTTATCCTGTAAGAATACCAGTTTCTTTCGATTGATCAAAGAAGGCCGTTTTTGCACGAGTGCTGCTTGTACTTGCTGAAGCTGTTCACAATACAAGTTACCAGTGATGGTTTGCCCCCTCTAAAAAATTATAGTGGACAGTTCCTTTTGTTGTCCACCAAACGCACAATAAAATCTTGTTTGGGTGCAAGGAAGCTTTGGGAGTGCGTGGTACCGAATCAGTAGGCGATAACCAATGATGAGAACGCTTAGAATTTGAGTACAGTTTTCGTCGCAGGCTAACAACCTATCAAGAATTGATTTGTTATCGTTGCGTGAAATGTTTACCGAAGATGTGGTAACACGACTTAACTTATTATTTGACAATTCATGGGGGCCCCATATGCTTAACTTCCTCCTCTTTTCTAGCTGATGAAGATGGTTTCATCACTCACATTGGACCTTCCTGCAAACTCTAGGCACGTTGTACTGGCATTTTCCTCCATAACCTGTATAATATCCTCGTTGTCAATGATATTGGGTCTTCCAGAGCGTGCTTCATCGGTTGAGATGAGTTCTCTCAAAGAAATTTTTTTGAACCACTCCAAATGCGGTACATATTTTTCGCGTCGCCACTGCAGCTTTGATACCGAGCTTGTACTCATAGAGTAAACGACCTCGAATTAAAGTTTTATTCGTTTCCATTTTCAATTATATAAAACTAGGAATTAAACAAAAAACACACAAAATGTGTATGTACCCAATAAAAGAAGCGTTCGTATTAAAGTAGATAACAGATGACAACAAGTGCTATCAATCAACAACTTCATGGCATTCTATACAAAAACCGCACGTTTTTATTTGGTTACCTGATAGTTAGGAGGAGCATTTAATTCTTTGACCAGCATTCATTATTTTTCTAAAATAAAAGTAATTCCACATTGCACTGGTTCCTAAATGGCCTAAAATTCTACTGGTACGTACCAAATGGTCGAAGGGACATATATTATGATTTTGGCCTGCTTTCTTTTCTTTGAAAATAGTTAGCATCTCGGACCTATATTTTGTGATAATATCTTTTTTTTATCATATTGGAATTTTTATTATAAAATGTTTATATCGCGGTTTATTAGCAATTTTGACAGAAAAATATGTAAATTTCACTTCGATTTTCTTCCATGTCAGCTCTCTAATCAACGAGCGGAATTATCCAACTTAAATTAACCGTAAAGAGTTACCACAAGAAGCAGTTTTACTGCTATTGAAACCGATAATGCAGCACAGTATGGAATTAGACGTTAGTGTCGACACAGTAGGTACATGAGCATATTAACATGCAATACAATTAGACGAAATATACGCACTCTACGAACAGTTGGGTTAATGTA
The DNA here is from genome assembly GCA_031763485.1 of Osmoderma eremita. Classification (NCBI taxonomy): domain Eukaryota; kingdom Metazoa; phylum Arthropoda; class Insecta; order Coleoptera; family Scarabaeidae; genus Osmoderma; species Osmoderma eremita. The sequence continues at coordinate 27,136 of JARFOC010032386.1, forward strand.
ATGTAACGTCCTTGTCTGTATTTGTTCGGAATATTAAATTATATTAATACGTTCGTCGAAAATATGTCATATATGTGTACCGATGCGTCAGGTGATCTGTTACGCTCCGTTTGACAAAATAAAACAGAACTCTTTTTAAGTGGAATGCATTATCTATTATATGTAAATTTTTAAGAGGGGTGCACCTGGACTTTTCATAACAACACACCTTAAAACGAACATGAATCGCAATGATTCATGGAATGTTACCACCAAAAGACGAAAAAATACCTTTTTTGTCTCCTTGATATATGTGATATAAATAACATAAATGTTTGGAGTTTTATCTAGAAATGCTTCGTATTCCTAATATTTTGGACAGCAATCTAGGACGTGTCTAGCATTAGATCAAAATCAACAAAGTTATTATACAGTGCTTTCGTAAAGTAGTAGAAAAACACTTTGCAAAACGTATTTGTTTTGTAAAAATCGCTCGGACATGTCAAAAGACACATATCAATTGCCATTATAGGTTATAGGTAGTTCTTTGATTCTTTGGGGAATTTATTTAAAAAAAATTATGGTGTCACGAATATTTTACTTAAATGAAAACATACTTTTTTTTAACATACTTTAATGCTGATGTTGCTGCGCTAGAATTTTTTTTTAAAGAAAACTTAATTTAAATCCATCAACATTGCTAGCAATGAATAGAAAAATGCTAAATCAAATGTTCGAATTGCACACTCTTGGTAGCCTGAAAGTGTGTCAGACGGTTGAAGAAGTCTTTTTGCCAATAACATCTGGCGATAAGCATCTCATTTCTCTACGAATTCTTGCTTTTATACCTTCCACAGTAACAGGCGGATTAAGGCATATTTCACGTCTACAAAAATGATCAAAGGATGCCAAACCTATCTGGCTGAGCAATCAATCTCCTTCATCCTATACAATTATTTGGAACTTCACCTTTTGAGCGTGAAATGTAATCATTTAATGGTGATTATCGGTAAGTCCCGGTAATTATTCCTATTAACGTAAGAATTTAAAGCAAAGTCAGCATTCTCTTGTAGGGTTATCATTAGAGATGGGCTGTTCAGTTCAATTTACAGATACATGTCTTTAGTTCTAATTCATTTTACTGAACTGCATCTTTGAGTTAGTTCGCAGATCACCTAGTTCACTTTAGATTACAGCTCGAATCGACATTTTTTGAATTGTCTATTATTTATTATATTAGTTTTATTTATTTTGTATTTTCCTGTGAAATTATAAAAAATCAATATTTACCTATATAATAGTAAATTAAATATATTGCTTTTCTTCTTTCACACATACCTAATTCACTACCTTTCAATCTACAATATGGCGATACAGGTATCAGGGTTTTTCGTATGAAATACGGTATATTTATTATCATTTTAATACGCACCCACACAGCAAAATTTAAATTTGCCGCAATTATTATTATCTTTACAAACACTATTTCTTCCAATAGTGACAGTATGAGTTCAACTTCGTGAAGTTCTTCTAGGTTAAGTGCACGTAAATGTTTGTTTCTGATCAGTCAAATCACAAAATTTATATGATTACTTTGATTGCAATCATGATCAAAATTTCAGTAGTGGGGGTAAAAATAATCACGTTAATCAAACGCGCTCTTTTATAATCCTGT
>JARFOC010032461.1:0-28700 GCA_031763485.1 Osmoderma eremita
CTTAGTTGCCGAAATACGTATCCAGGAGTTCTTCACTCATCGAGGTGGTAAGGGTATTTTTTATTATTTTTTAAATACGTGATACGAAAACTAGCATCTTTATTGGTTCGTAGAAACTACTGAAAAGTCGGTTACACACGATGTAAATTAAAGAAATCATATTAAAACGTTAAAATTTAAGAAGCGATTATTCGAATGATTCCTATGAACTGTTTAAATAAGGGTGAAAATAGCATCATTAGTTTTAAGATTTAATTTCTGTTTGTTTCTTGCTATACAGTAGAATAATCCTCTTAACCGGCTTCGCTTTCACCGATCGGTTCGCATATGTTCATCTGAAAGCGCAAGGCAATATATTTGCTTTTAAATTTTTTTTTCTAAGAATTGATTGGCACTTCCATTCACTTGCCAGAGGTTTTTGCTTCTTTTTTAATTTTCTTGAACTGAATATGCAGTGTCAATATTAAGCCTTACAGGAAAAGAATATAACATATAAAGTAAATAAATCTAAATACATGTGTATCCTGCATTACTATTTTTCCTATTTTTGATCAGTTTAGTTTTGGCGTTCGTGTTGTATTGTTGTTGTGTTTCTTATAATGAGTGCAAAATGTAAGCGAGTTGTAGTTTCGATGGATATACGCCTTAAGGGTAAGTTTTCCAACGGTTAAAAGATCAACAGCTTATGTTTACACGTCCAAAGCAAGAAAATGGATCTGCCGTTCAAGCAAGCTCCGACAGTACGTGTCGGAGTTGATCGGAAAACACTCAAAACCATTTGTTGAAGAGGAATTTATAAAAGAGCGCCTTGTAAATTGCTTGTCCCGGGAGCGTGAAGGCTTTTCAAAATATATCCTTGTCCCGGAATACTCTCGCTGAAAGAGTTACTGAGTTGGCTGCCAATATAAGTGATCAAATAAAAACAAAATCAGACCCTTTCATTGCATTTTCTATTACATGTGACTAAAGTACAGATGTGTGTGTGGTGTGGCGCAACTCGCTGTTTTTCTTCGTGCTGTTGATAGAGATATCAACGTTTATGAAGAATTACTGGAATTAGTAGCATTGCATGATTGCATGGGGAGGATATTCTCAATGCTGTTTATGGACTTCTGCAAAAATACAATTTAGATTTGTCAAAAATGTGTTCCATTGCAACAGACGGAGCTCCTTCAATGACTGGAGTAAATAATGGCTTCATTAAAATACTACAGACAAGGATCAGAGAAACGTACAGTGACAAACCAGATTTTCATCACTTTCATTGTATAATCCACCAAGAAATTCTATGCTCAAAGGTGATCAAGTTGAAAAGCGTTTTAAAGTCAGTGAAAAAAAAATGATAAACTTTATAAGGTCACGTGGCTTTAATCAGCGACAGTTTTCTGCGTTTTTAAGTGATTTAGAAAGTGAGTACACTGGATTTCCTTATTATGCAGAGGTGCGATGGCTTTCGTGTTCTATGATTCTCGATCGGTTTTGAAAACTCAAAGAAGAAATACCTACGCTTTTTCATGGAAGTGAAAGGACGAGATGTCAGCTTATTATCCGACGTATCTATTTTACAAGATCTTTCATTTATGGTAGATATCACAAAACACTTGTCGGACGTAAATACGAAATTGCAAGGACCACATCAAGTTATAACAGATATGCATGATCATGTGAAAGCTTTCAAGTGTAAGATGATGCTGTGGGAAAAACAGTTAGCAGTGGATAATCTGTCACATTTTCTGACTTGTATCAGGAAGGTACAGTTGTCCCAATGTCATACAAAGTGTATGCAGAGAAAGTGGGAAGCCTTCTGGCAGAATTTGAATAGCGTTTTCAGGATTTTAAGTCGCAAGAAAACAATTTTTCTTTATTTAGTGGTCTTTTCACTATCGATATTGGTAAAGTTCCCCCTCACTTGCAGATGAAAGTGATTGAGATTAAGTGTCAGGCCCATTTAAAACAAAAATTTTATAGTGTTTATACATTCGAATTTTATAAATACTTGCCTATTCAATACCAAGAAATGAGAAAATTTGCCTGTGAAATCCTGTCCTATAGTACCTATAAGTGTGAACAATTTTTTCTTTGATGAAACGAAATAAAGCTCCCGGAAGATCGCGATTGACGGACGCACACTTGGGCGCAGTTTTAAAAGTTATTTCCGCCGATAAATTCACGCCACAAATAGATTAATTAAAGACAAATGATGTCAAATATCTGGCAAAAGAAGTTAATGTTTGTACTTTTTTGTAATGTCCTTCTTATTGGAAATTTAAAAAATATGCTTGTCCTGTAATAGTACTGTTTTTCGTTAAGATTTTCAGTAGTTTGTCTTCTTTAAGATTTGGTTTTGCGGCCCACCTAGTCTACGGTCTTCATGCTTTTGGCCCACCAGTGACTTTGAGTTTGACATGGCTGACTTAGATGAATATGTTTCCGAAATAGCCATAGCTAAGGATGGAAATAATTATTTTTCGATTTTTAAGTGTAAAGCCGGTTTTGCACATGCATAGAGCATAATGATCGCGTGGACACTCCATCTGTTCGATGAATAGTTCTTCGGTAAAATAATCTTTTGTACGCTAGATACTCACCTATTCTTCAAATCCATTCCGATGCCGGTAGCATCTATACTGTGCGTCATTTTACCACAAAGTATGCATATGCAAAAAACTAACTATTTCGTTTAATTACAAGACTATCTAGAAGGTTTAATTGGATGAAATTTTGTTACGAAAAAATTACGCAGATAGAATTCAACAAACAGATAATAACAATTTACCAAATATTTAACTTTAGAAACGCTTTAAATTGATTGTGACAGACTTAAGATAACAAAATTTACTACATTATGAGGTCATTGGTTTTGTTTCAGTCTGTACGTTTAACACAACATAAAGTGTAAACTGCGGGTAATGCTGAATGATCTATAAACAAGAATTGCAGAGCGCTAAAATGGTATAGTTTTAATACTACTGCCAACCTCAAACCGGTCCTTCCTTTGCATTCTCCCATTTGTAATAACAATCATGTTCCAGTAGCTCTGTGTACTTATATTGTTGTTTTACTGTTCGTAATGTCATTGTGTATTAATGCAAAAAAATATTCTGTTCCCCCGCAGCCGCAAAGAACAGCTGTCTGACAGTCAGATAGTGCAGATGCGTCTGCAGGTTCAGCAACAGAGGTTAAAGGTGGAGGAAGAAAGGTATGCACCCTCCCTTCTTTTCGTACACCTGGGCAGACTTGATCGCTGCTCCCTATTTGCATGCATTTTCTATTAACCAGAAACTATGACCTGTTGCTACTGCAAATATTTTCTATTTCCTATACTTGCTACCAAACTATTGTGTCTTACGTAAAATGTTAACACCCAAACGAACTTCCTTATTATACCTCCAAGCTACTAAGCAGACTTATATATACTACCGACTTATATCGGGAATTTGTCATTTTCTGAATTTAATATTCAAATGAATTTTTGGATTTAAGATGGTTTTTTAAGCCGGGTCCACACTAATAAATATTTAATTTGGGCGTTGAATTTGACGAAAATATTGCCACATCCACTTCAAAAATTTGGGCACAACGAATCTGCACAAAAATTGTGTTTTTGTTGGTGACGTAATCCAAATTAAGATAAATTATGACGCATACGCCAAATACAATGCACGTGGTAAATATTTATTAATGCGGACCCAACTTTAAACGTCAAATTTTAGGGTTTAGAAGTAGGAGGATTTCGAATAAGAAAACTTAATATACAATACGTAAACGCATCACTTTCTAATATAATTTCTTTTTCCCATTCACCTTAACCCAAATGGAATAATTGCAATAGTTAATAATATTCTCCACAGATAATAATACCAAACAAAAAATAAACAACGTGTAAATAATAAAATATGTAAAAAGTAAAAGTATTTGAAATTAGTAAGAATTAAGATGCTTGACAGTGCACATTTATATATTTTTTTCAAAAGGTAAACAGTAGAGATTTCTATTCTCTTGATAATTGTACTGAAAAGCTATTAAAAACAAACAAACAAATATTAAATTAGAACAAGTGACAAATAATATAGAAAATATGAGGCAAAATAGCACCTAAGCATGAATAATACGTGTGTACAGAATGAATCATTAGTGTGGCAAAGCTTGATATATCCGTTATTATATAAGATATCAAAAAAAAAAGTTGTTTACGAAAATTGTAGACAGTCTTAAACTTAACATTTTATAATTATTTTCATATATACTGAAATTTTTCTTTTATAAGCATAGATTTTTTATTAATATAAAAAATCTATGCTTTTCTATCAATGCTTTTCTATAGAAGTGAACTACTAATGCTCACTTCTATAGAAAAGTGACATTTTTTTCTGAATACAGGACGAATCAAAACTCAAATACATTAATTTCTCAATTATTTTAAATGGATCACCCTGTATTTTATATCATAAAAAGAAAGAATAGTTTAGTTACTCTCTTTTTTATTAAGGACTCTCTATACCTAAAGTCATTAATTTCTAAGATGTTTTAAAGTATTTTTAAAAAGTGAGATTTTTTGAAATTATTTTAATATAACAAGTTAGTCATGGAAAAATGATAGTTAATGTTTAATACAACCACAAAATACAAACATTTATAACTTACACTAATGATTAACATTTAACTAATTAACCCAATCCATTGACGAACGTTTAGGGGAACATTTTCCAATAACAACGGTAAATGATTTTCTAAAAAGTCAGACCATTCACTCATCCTTCCAAACAAATGAGGTCCAACTACATAATCTCCTAGCTAGTAATGAAGACTTAACTTTCCACGATTAACTCCTTATATTAAAATAATTTCTGAAAATTTCACTTTTATAAAAAGACTTTAAAATATCTTAGAGATTAATGACTTTAGGTATGGAGAGTGCTTAATAAAATTGAAAGTAACTAAACTATTTTTCTTTTTATGATATAAAATACGGGGTGATCCATTTAAAATAATTGAGAAATTACGGTATTTGAGTTTTGACTCGCCCTGTATTCAGTTTTAACATTTTTGACACTGTTATAAAAGTGGAGTAAAATAAAAAATCTATGCTAGTAAAAGAACAATTTCAGACTGTGTTATTTGCAGTATACAAGACCTCTACTCACAGTGATTTGCATATAAAATTGGCCATAACTTCTGAAACACGCTGTACAATGCAACGAAATTGTATATTGGGTGTGTGAACCACGAGCTTATTTCAAATTTGAAATAATATATAGGGTGTTCCATTTAAGAAAGCGTATAAGGGCTTAAAAATGCCAAGATATCTTACGCAAATACAATTAGAATTTGACATGGGAAAAAGCAAACGAATTAAAAAATGAACAAGGTAAAATAAAATTATTTTCATAATTCTAAAGCGATTTTTCTGTAACTATCTGACGAAGAGATTTTTTAAGAAGATTGTGAACAAGTAAATGAAAGTATTAGATACTGCAGGGTTGCTTAAAATTCTTACCGCCCATGATGACATGATCTATGATGACTCAGATGAAGAAAGCTTGGTAGAAAAGCGTGGAAAATTGTTGTGATTGAATGAGTCGACATCCTACGTGAAAAGCAGGAGAAAATATATATGGTTAATACGCAGTATCGGGAAACTACATATTTATTTAATAAAATTCGGGCATATGTTTCAAGAGCACGTCGGCTCTCATTGCCAACCAATTCCCGAATAACTTTCGTTATTGATTGACAATGAGAGCCGACGTGCTCTTGAAATATATGTCCCGGATTTCATTAAATCAATTTGTGTGTGTGGATTTTCCGGTACTGCGTATTAGTGATACCAGCCCACAGTCCTTGCAATTCTTCACATATATGTATATGGTTGAAACAAGGATCTTGAAGATGAAGAAAAAGAAAATATTGCTAGACTAAAGATTGAAGGGGAAGATTAATGTTTATTGCCCAACAGTAACATAACAATGAGGAATTATGGACAACGTAATTAACAAGTTAAAAGAAGTGTAATCCTAAAATAATATAAAAAAGAAACATACTAATTGTATGTATATAAATACGCAATCAAAGTACAAACATATTAAAAAGAAAAAAACAATTATGCAGTTAATCAAGTTCAGATAGTACGAGGGATGTCCGGTTACTAAGATACGTTTGCACGACACACCGCCTACGTCGCGCCGATCAGGTTGAAACTTGCACGCATTTTACATATGCATATGTGCTGCATAGGTGACTATTGTCATTGCCTTGGGTTCAGCACAACGTGTGCAGTGACAGCCGCACAATATCAGTTCCGATCGAAACATACACCAAGTTTGAAGTGCGAGCGATCATTCTTTTTTTTGCATGCAAATAATGAAACACTTACCCATATTCATAAAAAAAAATGCTGAAGACTTACGGAGAAGGCGTTATGAGTCGAAAGCAAGTTAGTGTTTGGTGTAAACAGTTCAAAAGTGGACGCACACCTCTGAACGATGATTCCGAAGGTGTGGCAAAAAAGCCATCAACAACGAAAACGGATATGATTCCAGACCTGGCCGCTTCTGATTTTCATTTGTTTGGGCCGTTGAAAGCTCATTTGTCGGGTAAAAGGTTTGAGGACGACGACGAAGTTCACGAGGAGGGTTTACAGAAGCTTGTGCCTCGCTAGGATAGGTACCTTAACATCGGCGCTTGCGCTTTTACTTAGTGTGTGTTTGATTTCTATAAATAAAGTAGTCTGTCTGTAATTCACAAATGTACCTTAGTAACCGGACATCCCTCGTACGTCTAGCGCCAAGGTTCGCCTTCAGCAAATCTTTTACGGTACAGCTAAAGATATCGCAAGCAGAATTAACAAAATTATAAGCAGAACACACTGGAATAATGGGAGCTTTAATCATAAGCTTTGTGCGAGCAGATTTAGTACCTATAACATACTAAATGCCGACTGACGTGGAACAAGATTGGCCAACCGAAATGGTGAGCTTTGTGGTGCAATAATTTGTGCAAAAGGCCAGGCACACACCTCAACTCGAATGACATAACATCGGAGGTACCCAATAGCACACCCTGACGAAACCCTCTGGAAGGGCATACACCAAACTGCTTCAGCCATAAGTATTTTAACTCGTAAGATTAGACAGGAAGGCGCCGCTAAATTTAATTATGTACTACGATGCATAACAGGATTAAGGAAGTTTGGTGAAGATGAATACGAACGATAATGAAAAGAGAAAATATTGTCAAAACTTAAAGCCACTAGAATTCAATGGTATGGAAATATGTTTAGAAGAGATAAAAAAGTGGCGATAAGAAGTATAACAGAATGGAATCCCGTTAAAACTAGACCAAGAGGAAGACCTGAGGTGGAATGGAAGGAACAAGTAAAGAGACCTGAAAAACATGAACATAAAGAATTGGAGAGAATTATTAAGAGATAGAGAACAATGGAGCAAAGTTGTCAATGACGCAAGAGCACACCAGGAATTATGAAGCGGGGATGTATGAACACAATCTACCACAACAACGAATTTACAGTTTTTTTACAGCTATTTCTGCGGAAATGCACAGCTTATTGTATGTACTACGGCAACGAAATGCTCACGAATATAATTCAGTACACACAGAAATACGGTCGCGACAATAACAGACATGATTTTGCAATTGAGAAAATTTGTCAGGGTTCATGATTTTATTCGGATACCATACTCTTCCGCAAGCTGACTTGTATTGGACTACAAAAAAAAGACAATGGCTTGAAAATTAAAAAAAAAATTTATTAAATCCCTATTTTTATGACAGCAAAAATTAAAATTATCTTGTTTTATGTGTTTTAATACCTTGATCCAAAATGGGTTAATATAGGAGCAAAATAATTTAAAGATTGTGAATGACAGGATGATGATAAATTCCCTCTAATACACTTTATGCTTACGCTTTGTATTGGGTTCTTACTTATACGACCGGAATTGGTCATATTTTGTTTTATAGTAATCCAATAATCCATTATAGCAATTTGTATGTAACGCAAAGCAAATTTCCTCCTTAACACACTTCCATAATTTCTTATTATACAATTTCGATACTTATTAGTGGCAGTAGTTACTTGACAACTAGAAATAGTCAACTATAGCAATTATCTGTACAAGGTTGTTATTTAAACAGCTTGAATTTAATACAAGTTTACTTGCATTTATAAAGTAGAAAGTAATTCGGTATTTGTAGTTTAATATGACTGTAAAGAAAATAGAAATTAATACAAAAGTAATAAATAAACTTATTTCCTTCTTTTATTCGGCTACTGAACTCAGTTTAAAATCTTGCAAAATTTGACTAACGTAGATTGATTCTTTTTAGCCGAAAGCAGCACCAGTATCATTCCCAAAGACAGTCGAGGCAAGATAATCAATTGAGACCCGTTTCGAATTATTATGAATACGAAACGTTTCAATCGGTGTTGAATTCAAGAGGAGGAAGACCAGGTATACAACCACCGATGCAGCCACCGCCCTATCAAGATCCGAATTCAAATTCGTTAACAAGACAGCAAGTGCAAGGGAGAAACAGCGCCACTAGGAGTCATCACACGCCACATCGCGGACCATTCGTAACACATGTCACTATCGGAGACCATTCTCAGCAAAATGGTACTAAAGTATAATCTGTACTCCGGACCGTAAATATGTTTTAATATACCCGTGCTCATATGTAATAATTGTATTAATGTAAGTATTATTACAAGTAATTAATTTTATCTACGTGTATATACCATTTTGAAATTATTTTATATATTGTATATAATTATAAAATTAAATTTTACATAATATACGCACTAACGTTTCATTTCTTTTCGACGCAGCTTCCTATTCCGGATGTATTAAGCTCAAGGTACAATAAAGAAATAGTATTGGACCAAAAGTTATTGGCTTATTTTCAACAGGAACTAAACGCACATATCCACTTCATGTTGTAGAGTACTAAAAGGAAGTTGATCACTGACGCAAATCACTAACCAGTCCGTAATGAGGCAGAATTTTTGTAATTGATTGGGATATTGCAGGAGGCCCTACTTGTCACTAACGTGCCTCCTAAATATAATATACACTTTCAGTTTAAGCGGCCTTGCCGCTTTTGGTTTCAGAGGGAACGCCATTTTACGGTGGTTTTTGTATGTGGCCAGTGGATACACGTTAGTTATGTTTAAATTCCGTTCAATGGTTTTATATGGAAAGATGAAGCCACTAGACTATTGTATTATGTATATATTACATGGATACCGCTATGTTTCCCAAGTATGTTTCCAACATATCATAGAAATAAAAAAATGTCTGTATTTCTGTATAACATACGGTTATTGGTATCTTCTTATTCTCACCGGACCACGCGTGGCCCACGGCACGAGAAACGCGCGAAATTTTAATCAAAATTGACATATTCCAGAAATAATACATAACCTAATTTTTTAACGTCAACACGTTTACAGTATTACGAGTCGAAATAGCGAATTCCCGGGTCAAGTTAATTACAACTAGTAAATGCTTACAAGAGCAAAGTTCCCATGTCAGTTTAAAAAAAGGACGTGCTACGTTTTATTTTCAAAGCGCCTTGCATATTTTCGTAAGAATAATGACAAATTTAAACATTTCTGATGTTTATCTTCAGTGAAGAATAAAAAGAATGTTTAGCGTTACTGTGCGAATAAAAATACGGGATGTTATTGAAATACGTAGTTATATAACATTTCTACAACTACTAAACATATAAAACCAAGTTTTCTGAACCACCTGCATTCTGTGGGCCACCACATACAATACACTTTCTACCCATTGTTAATTTTAAGTTCTTCAAAGGAAAAAAAATAAATATAATAAATCATTTTAAAAAGTCAACCAATAAAATACTGAAACAGAAACAGAATAATCGTAAAACATGAATAACAATAAAACAGAATTCTCTTACAACATAGAAAGGATAAATAGCTGGCTCATAGGCATTTATAGACTACAGCTGACATTGACAGTAATGACAATCAGTCCAATCAATTGTGAAATCGCATACGTCGTATAATAAATCGCACGAATTGCACATTCGTTTCAGTTTCCGGTTCACAAGGGGTCAGATAAGGGATAGCTACATGTAATGTTCATAAGCAAGAAAGTAATAACTCGAAAATCGTAGGTTGTACATGTTGGAAACAATAACGTACATAGTCGGATATGGTGATAGCAGTATCTATGTAATATATGAACGAGAAAAATACATACGTCATACATAAGATGCACGAATTAATACTGGGAAGATTGGGACATTGGGTACCAATTATAACAAACTACGGTTAAATACATCTTTGACCGTCTTGTTTGGGACGGCAAACTATAACTTTTTAGTTTTGAGATACATTTTTAGGTTATCTTTCATGCCGTCCCCATTTTCTAATAGAAAGTTCAAAATTTTGTATCAATGCACTTTTTGTTTTTTTTTTGTGAATTATTTATTGAAACATTTTCCACCGATTTCCTAAAAATTTCAAAAAAATGTTGATACTTCTTGAAAAAAAAACATTAAATAATAAGAGAAAAAAAAACACTGTCAAAAGATATTTAAAGCTTTCTCCATTTTTTTACCTTTTGAACATCAGCTGAGAAACAAAACTCATTTTGCTAATCAGAGTATGATTAATATTCCATTCTAGCAAGCTTTTTTCAGTTCCTCCACCTTCTTCGTTTACGTACTCCCCATTGTAACGGTACTCTTACAATGAATTAAACTTAATTTCGAAAATGGTTTGTCTGACATGAGTATTCTATTTATGCTTAGCTCCTCAGCTTCCCAAGTCGTGCAGTTCTAGTAAAGTAAATTATGTACCATATGATAAATGTGATAACAAGTTGATTATTTAATAGGGGCAACACAAACAACAAAAACAATAGATAAAAATAAAAATCTGGGGCCCCGTTTCACCATTAATATGAATGTGAAAAATGAAATACGTTGTAAAACCATGTGTATAAATGCAATAGTGTGTGTGGACTTAGCTCTTGATCTTCGGGTTCTAAGCCGATGATTCGCCCACTTCAACCAAATTGGACCGGGAGATGGGGTTTCGTACAGACAACCCCCCTTGATTACTTCCAATGGAATACTTCCTGGTCTTCGCACTTTTTATCTCACGGACTCACGAACAAGCGCTTGACTTCTAACTTTTACTGATTAACGATTTCTTTCTCGTCTCGGGATAACGAAGTGGTAGTAGCGGTCGCGTAAAGTAATGTCGCCTGACGCTTTTTTCTCATTTATTTTTTCCTAATGTCAAAATTGACATCTTGCCTTCTGAGATTTTACGCAGTCAATAATGTCACCTGGCTGACTTCATTTAATTTATTTTGGCGTATTGTCAAACTGACGTAATCTCAAAAGTGACGAACCGCTTGACAGCTCGTGTCTTCTCACTATAGGCTTCCCCGCTGCTCTTCTATCGCTTTTCGTCCAATCCGCACAACTCCTTTTTACAATATATAACGGATAATTTAATAACATCCCCAGTCGCAATTATTCTTAGTAACTTCAACATTAAATTTCATGCTTTAATGTTGAAGTTACTAAGAATTTTGTATACTCACAATTTTGTAATACATCAATTGGTATTTTAATATCTTTAAATTGAAGTTACTAAAAATGTTGCGGCAAATTTTGCTGCTTCGGTCAACTTAAACCTTTCCAAAACTGCACTGACATTAAACTTTCTATCCTATTTAAATTTGTTAAATAACAATCTTTAAATGGTACCGTTTCATTACACCATCCTTAAATATTTATATTACAGTCCTGCGTATATGTAAGTGGACCTTTTTACTTAGCTTGACAGAACTGATAACAGTTCTAAGCGAGCTCTACTTCAGTTTTAAGCCATGAGAAGAAGGTATAGAAAGCCTAAATGGTTACTCTTCAAGTAGTGTATTTCCGTATTTATTACACATTAACTTTATATCTGAAAACGTAAAAAAATGTTTCTATGTACATCATTATCTAAGATCAAACACATCAATAAATGGTAAACGATAGTGGATCTGCTAAATATTTACTTATTAAAAAGACAGTGGTACAGTTAATAACTAGACTTCTGTAATCAATCAAATATTTCAGAAGTGAAAATGAAAAAAGTGAAAAAATATTTACACGAACACATTTAGTAAAATAAATCTAAAGTTAAAAAATAAATTTTTTTACAAATCAAAACAACTTCGTTCGAGTCAGTCTTCTTCTCATAGACATTCTCACGTTGTCTGTAAAAAAAAATTAGGTGTATTGCACTCACAACCGAATATATTATTATTACACCTGAATATATTATTATTACAACTGAATATATTATTATTATTATTACCTTCTGGAGTCAAGGAAATCAATTTTGCAACTGGTACATTATCCCTTTCCTCTTCGTCCTTGAATAAAACAGATTTTGCTCTACTAACACTCGACTTTTGATCATTCGATTTCAATATGCTTCTTCCGGGGGTATTAATATTTTCCTAAATGAAATTGATTTGTTTACCATAAAATTGAATTTTTTCCTACATACTTTTTCTAAGGATTTTGCGGCTTCCGCAGTTTTCCACATTATTAAACTAGGCAAACTTTCTCTTTTTATGGATTCGTTGGTTAATACGTCTACAAGTAAACCACGGTTTCTGCTAGATCTTCTTCTACCATGATGTTTTTGGGATTTCTCAGGTGATTGTATGGAAAAGAAACCACCATCAAATGTGTTAATCGCAGTGTCCTTTTCTTCAGTGTCTGCATGAGTTTTAGCTTTGTTTCTAGCGGCTAAGAATGTATACTTTATATTATATTTTACCATATTTTGGATAATGTTTACCTTTAATAGCGTCTTTCAATCGAGATGAAGCTTCAGCCTTAGGTTTCAGTTTAACTGCTTTTTTTGCAACAACTTTTTTCTTTTCTGGTATGATTTCCTCCCAGTTATTTGCACGGAGTAACACCAAATTTTCAAATCGCTTATTCAGATTTTCTACCTGTAATTCGGTGACAATAAGATTATAAGTTTCGATTTTTCAAGTTTTTATTTACTTGTATATATGCGGTATCCCAATACCCATGGAGATCCTCACAAGTTACTGGCAATTCGGAATCGCCGTTTTCACACGAGTAAATTAGATTTCTAAATTGTTTAAACTTTTTACCGATGAGCAATTGAGATTGACCTATTGCTACATTAATCATATCACAAGCTTCTTCTGGTGGTTTCTGTTCCTCCTAAAACGTATGAATACTGATAATAAATAGGAGTACTATGCATATTACAACAATATATACAGTATGTTAGTGGCTCCTATTGTCCGCGAAACTTTCACGAAGTCTGTATACGTTGCTCAACCGAATAAAATTAAAAATAGCCTTACCACCTTGATGAGTAAAGAACTCTGAATACGTATTTCGGCAACTGAGTAGCCATCCTCAGCAGAAATCTACAAAGTAAACTAATGTCAGAATGGAAATATGCACCACACAGAATACCACTAATAACATGTAATGTGTTCTGTGTGGTGGATATCTCCCAGAGTCTGACATTATTTCATCAAGGTGATAAGGGTATTTTTTTTTTATTTCAAGCCATCGTATCCTATTATTTTATATCAACCGAATAGATAATACGCAGGGGTATAGTGAGTAGGAAAACCTTGTACCAGCCTACAAGTGTTTCACTCACATACAGTATAGAGTACGTATCTGTGATGTTATGTAGAATGCAATTTTGCATTAGTGTTTGCAAAAAATAGACAAATAATACAAGCTTTATTTAGAGACCAAAATATAAAATACGTCACAGTAGAAAAAGTAAATGGAGCTACAGTAAATAACAATTAAATTGTCATTCACAAAAGGAAAATTCTAAACAGTTACTACGGTTAACATGCACATATATCCTAAATAAGACGAGCTACAGTTCGCTAGTACAGGCAAAAAAATTAGAAACAGTGTAAAAACAATTTGTTCGTAGCCATGATCTAAAAAAAATTTTTTTGAATCTTTTTAAACTAAGAGTTTTCCAACTGTTGGGTAACTGATTATATATTTTTACACCTAGAATATCCGGGCTTTGAGTAGTTGATTTTAGGCGATGTCTCATCAAATGAATTTGCGGATTCGTAACGTTATAAAAGTAATCGCTATTGCGTTTATTGATAAACTTACTTCGATGTTTATGTATATAACAACTACATTCTAATATATATATTTCTATAAATGTTAATATTTTAAGATATGAAGTAACGTCTGCATGAAGAATCTGGTCAAAGATTCTTACCTATGTAAAAAAACGGACTCTAACGATATTCACTACACTACAGTGCACCTGAAACTAAGTTACAACACAAACGAATTCGAAACTCTAGAAGTAATTTGGCGCCTATAAGTATAATTATAAAAAAAATATATATATGAAAAACATCGCCAAAAGGAACATTTAAAAATTATTTATTTTTTAAGCGCCCTTAAGTGGATTCGCGTAAATGGAAGGATTACTGTATACATATCAATAATTTTTCAACAACTTTTATAGCATTTGGATGCTATGCTTTTTGGGGGTTGCAAAATAACTGGCAGTATGTTAATAATCCTTCTGCACAACTAGTACGAGATATTAACAAACAAAACAAAAAACGAAAGAACACCCAGTATCGATTTCAACCCCTAAAACGATTTTGTAGCTGAAACGAAAATCTACAAGTTTGTAAAGTTTTATTCAATGCCAGAGTTGGAAATGTTTCCGCGCAAGATATGTATAACCAACCTTATATAAATTCCATTCATCGCACAATAGTTGTATTCTCGATATTTCATCATCCAAAAGCCGATGGAAATATGCAGCACCTGCTTTGGGTCCAGTACTGACTTCCACATCTGGGGAGCTATCGTATAGACCTATAATTTGTATGACGAAATGATGTATTGCAAATGAGGCAATCAGAACATACTAAATGTATATACAGTGAAAGCTCCCGAAAACGGACACTTACGGTTCCTCCAATTTTGTCCACTTGAAGGATAGGACTAATATAATACATAAACATAAATAGGTACATACTACGTTTATATATATGTATGTTAATATGTACGTATACATAAATATATACAGCCTTATTAATAGTCCGATTTAGTGGCTACTAAGATCCCACTAAGATTCTATTAAGAAAATCGGTATTAATAGTCGTGTTTAGTAGCGTACTAAGCTTAGTTCCCAACTGAATCCTTAGTAGCGACTAGGGGTATGTTTAAGACACTATTAAAGCTAACCTAAAAAAATCTTCGCGTGAATTGGCAATATTCGGATTCCTTTTGTGCTTATTTCACCCCATAATTTCAAATCCATTTATAAATATAAAGTGTTGTCGAGGAATATTAAATTTAGTTGAATTAAACGAAAGAAGGATGGAAGCTTTAAAGCAGCAGTCCTGAGTAATGCTTGATTGAAAATTGATTATGTGGAGTATCATGCTGAGATATAAGAGGAATAAGTGGTTGAATGAATAAGAACTGTAAATAATAATTTAAGTTGTGCAATTAGTTTATTTGTATAAGTAATATAAATGCAACAAGTAAATAAATTCTATAGTATATAATAAATGTGTAAATAAATGTTGAGTATCTTTGATATTGTCAAATTAATAAATGGTTCCTGATGTACTCTTCGCATAAAATCTGTCCTCAACTGTTGTCATTGTATAATAAACATTAGCACCTTCCTTATATAATTTTGTCCATTTTATCTACGTGTTTAAAATCTGCTTTAACCTCAATTTATACGTGCAGCAAAAATAAACATACCCCTGGTTTCTCATTTAATTGTCAAAACTTCTCTTGTATGTTCACAGAGCGCATGGTTGTGCAAGATATTTACCATGTTGCCATACATTCTTCGCTACTATCATCCTATTAGTTAGTAGCCACTAAATATACGTCTATTAATACGGTAAGAAAATATGGTCTTAGTAGGATGTTAGTGGCTACTAACTAGTAGCGTACTAGCACGCTATTAGGGAATGACTATTAATAAAGCTGAAAAATATTATTCCTTGGGTTTTTGAAAAAAAAATCTAAAATGTTTGTCTCGCCATATTTTTCCGAAAGAAACAAGTTTCATAATAACTTTCTAGATTTTTAAACTTTGAAATGCAGTGAAATGAGTAAAATCAACATAGAAATATAATAGAGCTTCACCATACGAACTTATCGATTTTGAACTAGATGATGCTTCCGATATTTCTACTTTTTCTGCTAAGTCATTTGAACTACCTTCGTCAAAATGCCGGGATAGCGCAGTGGTAAGAGTGCTAGGCATCCGTCCTGGATGTTGATGGTTCGAATCTCCATGCCGCAATCGATTTTAAAAAAGTCGATTGCAGCCGGTGACCGGTACCTCTCCCGGTATCCTTCAGTGCTGGGACAAAAATCGGCACTGCTGCCCTCTCACGGCGAGGAGACGCAGTAACAAGTCATACACTTCACACACACACAGTCCACACGGAGGAGGTAGCACAAAGGGCCCAATTGGGTGGTCCAAGTGCGTGCGGCCTACGGCCCCCTCCCAACCCACAGACTTTATCCTACTACCTTCGTCAAATGAGCCTCCGCTTTCTACATCCAATTCGAAAGGTTGTCAACTGCAATTTGAGGTTTTCTTAAAGCCAGCTTTGCCGAAATAGTTCCTAATTGTCGAGCAATTTACTTTATGCAATGCTGTTTTTATAAAGTACACAGCGTCTATGACATTGATAGACTTTGTAAGCTCAGATAAACTGTGAACATGTTTCATTTTTGTTTAATATGTTTCAAAATCAAGTGCCGATAGTAAAATTTGAAATTATGTATGATACCCTGATCGAAGGGCTGACAAATTGAAGTTGTGTTTGTGGTAAATATAGAATTTTGACATTTTTCAACTTCAGTTCACGAGGATGAGAGCCTGCTTTGTCTAAAAATAAAATAACTTGCCCATTTTGGATTCCCATTTGAATTGAAGCAACCATTCAGACATGATTCCTCGTGTCATCCATGCGTTTTTACTTGATTTCCAAGTCGCTGGTACATCGCTAATAGCAACGTTTTTTAAAGCATGAGGGCGAGCAGCTTTTACAATTACTAACAAATCTTTGCCACTGGCCATATTTGCATAGAACACAATTGTTAGTCTCTTTAGACAACTTTCCACTCACAAATTTTTCTCCTTTGAGGGACAGAGTTTTATAAAGCAATGTGCGAAAAAAAAAGTCCACTTTCATCTGTGTTGTAGACATCCTCTGGTTTATAGGCAAGCAACACAGCCGGAAGTTCCCCCGAAAAAAGTTCCACATCGACTTGATTTACTGCAGCAGCTTCGCCAGATTGGCATTTAAAACTGATATTGTCTCTTGCGCCACTTTTGCAGCCACCTGTCGGGCACACTGAAATTATTGTAACCCAAATTTGTTGCAATTTCCTTAGCCGTCACTTTCACTAACAGTCCTGATATTGGAATGTTTAGACTTCGAACTTTCACAGACCACTCAAAACATCTTTTGTCTATATTAAAACCTTCCTTTGGTTTATATTAATTCCAGATTGCCATCTACTTCTGATATCTTCCTTATTTTTGGCAATTTCAACTGCTTGCATTTTTCCAATACTAAACCTCTGCCAAAATACGAACTGAAACTCTTTCTTTATCTAAAACATTAACAAGTTCCATTTTTTCTTTAAAAGAAGGCATTCTCTTTTTCGTTGCCATTTAGAGAAACACCTATTATAAAATGGGGATTTACCGAATTTAATATAACAGGTTGCGAAATTAATAGTCCATTCTAACAAGGGAACGACCTGAAAAATCGTTCGGCTATTAGAGCTTGGCGTTCCCTTATGGGGGATTTTTAGTCACATGCAGAAATAATCTAGTGTCCGTGTCCCTTTATAAGAGCGTCCGGTTATCGGAAAGCATTTAACATTAATTATGATATGCAAAAAATGTGTCCGTTTAAGAACGATGTCCGCAAGGAGAGCTTTCACTGTAGATACTTACCTCCTCTGGATTTTCGAGAATGAAATTCTTTTCGTGCACTATTCTTGCCTCGGCTTATAGTTACAAATGGACTAATATATACAACTGGATTACTTTTTGTTTTAGGAGTAGAACTGACTATTTTTCGGTTGCCTATTTTAACACTCTCCAAATCGCTTTGCGATGAATTTGGACATTCTTCAACAGGATATTCTGTTGAGAGTTCAGAATCGGAACAATTGTTTTGTTGTTCCTCCCTAAAAGTATTATAAATAAGTTATGATAAAGAGAATATATGGAAAGTATGAAACAACTTACTCAAGTATAGGGTGTACAGCAACACAGATTTCTTTCTTATGTTGTGAAGTGTTTTCCTTAGGTTTTGATGTTGAGCAGCTTTGATTCTTCTTCTGTACTTTCTTTGTGTTAGTCACTTTGACAGACGCTTTACTCTCAGTTGTTATAACTAACTTTTGACTACGTAAATTGTACTGGCATTTATTTCGAACATTAGAGTCAGGCTGTAGCTTTGCATTATTTATTTTGGCTGGTGTTTTTTTATAAACCCTTTGCGACTTCTTTGGTGTCTTATCATTGCATATCGTGACTTTTTTCACCTTCCTATCATCCACAGAGTTTTTATGGCTATCTAAAGTATCTTCGAATGCTTGCTGTCTAACGAGTTTGGGCTTCTGCACATTTGAAATTACTTTTGCCTTAATTGGGTTTATATTAGTAGGACCTTTAAATTGATAATTTTCCGGAGCAAATTCATATTTTGAATTTAAAGCGCTTTTCTTTTTATTGTTATATTCTACTTTAATTGGTTTGCCTTTAATTGTTTTATTTACAGTTTGCAAATCGGGAATACCTAACACATCAGAAACGTGTGTCACTTTGAACAGAGGTTTTGCTTTAGATTTTTCTTCTGCACGTTTTCTATCCCTGTCTACTTTCCACTGTTTCAACATCTCAAAACGTTTTTTTACTCGCGGATCTTCTTTTGGTATCTCTCTCTCAGCCTTAACGAAAGCACTTGGCGTTTTATATGGCGACAGTGGTGCGGTAATTAATCTTTTTCTTAACATTAATTTAGCTCTTGTATCCTTGCGTTCTTCCTTTAATTTTTTTGATTTAACTTTGGGATCGAAACATTTACCAAAAATTGATCCTTGTTGTTTATGGTATGATTGCAACCCAGACTTTATATAATCTGATAAATCCATTATACAGTTGTGGATTTCTGTCACATATGCTAAAGAGATAAGAAAATATGTGAGAAAGCATAAGTAAAATACAAATACATGTTTAGATATTTACATTCCATATACTAATAAAACTCATATATGTAGCATATCTAGGTATAATAAATGTTTACACCAAAAGTTTAAATAGAAGTAAAATTGTTAATTACAATGTGATAACATATGTGCCACACTAGGCAATATTTTTTTCCTGAGTAGGTTATTATAGCTATTAATATAATAAAAATGCTATGTGATTTATAATAGGACAGGCCGAATTACCTAAACACTCACAAGTGTGTAAATTGCTGATATTCAAGGTTTATCATATCATCAACGGTGATGATGCCAAAATAATCAATAATTGGTTTGTCAATAAAAAATAATAATACATATGAAAAGCATATGTAACTGGGGGTATAACATGACAGAGTTATTATGAGTTCGTAACTACTGTATTATGATTTAGGGGTAACTGATGTACTATGATCTTAATAATCATTAAAAAATGTTTCATCTAATAAGATAGTAACACTGATTTTACGATAAAATAAAACTAGGAATGCCATATACTCTTACCCAGAGAAATGTTATACATACTTAGTATCCATTAATATATATACCATTTCGCTGATCTATAAATAATTAAAAGTCTATAGTGCAGTAATCCTCAGTCTTATTAATAAAAACCCGCCTAAAAATAAAATAAAATAAAATGCTTCTAAAGCAAATCTTACCTAGTTGTTAAAATTGTTTTTTAAACTATGTACTGTATGAATGTAACTGACATTCGATTAACAATTTGAAAAGCATGAGCTGATTGGTGCAACGTAGTGTGAATGGGTGTGAAGATAGTACAGACCGGTACACAACCGCGGTCGTACAGGAAAAGTGTACGCACATTCCAGTGACGTACTACCCTTTTCTTTTGCAGGATGCAAGGAAATGAGGTGAAGGTCCTATAAAATATCTAGGCATAAAATCTTATCACTTTAAATACATAACTATGCTAACTATATGGATATACATAGAAAATATGCGCAAGAGTTTTATTGTATCTGTATTTTCGCTTCCTTGCGCTTTATATTTTCTTTCAATAACTTTTCATTTCCGTCAACCCCAAACAACTTCTTTTGCATGCATGTTAAAAGTTGTGACATATTAAACTGTCGTAAAATTTATTAAGATAAATTACCATTTTTTAAAAATTATTATTGGAATATAAGACCTTAAACAAAACTATAAATACATAGGAAAGCTTTGAAAAAGTGTATATAAACATAAATTGAATTGAAATCAATAGAAGTCCGCACGAACACTGACTTTACCCACACAGCAAAATTCAAATTTGCCGCAATTATTTGTAATAACTTCCGGTAACTTCAACATAAAGATCTTAAAATACCTATTAATGTAACCAAAATACTAGGTAATTTCATGCTTTCATGTTGAAGTTACTAATAATAATAGCGGCAAATTTGAATTTGGGGTGTGGGTAGTGTTATGCAAATAAACAAACATTAGTTTGTATGACCCATGCTATGTTCATATTTTTTACTTTTGTAACAATTTTACCAAAAATGAATAAAAGGTCACTATGGCTGATGACGGCTATTATTTACATAACACCGAGCGTTTGTAGTCATGTGAATTTCATTTGAATTTCTGGGTAATATAACTCTTCATTTCCCCATATTTAGAAAGTACGTGGTAATATTTTTCCTAATCTCCTTACTACCGGGCTTTATGTGATATGCATAGTTTTAATTTTGATTTAAAAATTACGTGATGTAGCTTATTCTGGAGCGTACATTGGTACGCTTATGGAGATATTATTGAGCGCGTTCAGCGAAAGTAACGGTTTCCAAGTTGTTTACTGGTTTAAGCTAGCTATATATATAGGTATAATTATTATCATTTGTATTATCATTTGTTATTGCATTATATTTTTAATATAGATTCTAAATTTTCTTGAAAGATGATTTATTTCAAATTTATTACAAAATACACAATAGAATCCCATGCCATTTAACTGGCTGGAATGTTTACGTTAGATTATATATTTTTTTATCTTTATTTTAAGTATAAAATATACTATCGCTTATGCTCGTAATAAGATAAATAGTTCCATCGTTCACAATAATGCTTTGAAATGAATCACATTCAAATTAATTAATTGACATTCAACCCATCCCCAAAAGAATATCTAACCTCATTTTTGTTAGTGGGGCAATCAAAACAATTGAAAAATGGAAAGAAGTACAGTAGCTAACGCAATAGCTACGTATAATCGAAAAGATTTCTATATAGGACTTTCTTTAGCAATATCGTCAACGGTGTTTATAGGGACAAGTTTTATAGTCAAGAAAATTGCATTAATTCGATTGAATCACTTTGGTAACGTTAGAGCTGGACTTGGTGGGTTTGGATATTTAAAAGAATGGATTTGGTGGTTAGGATTTTTAATGAGTATATTTGTGAATAATAATTGGTACAATGTAAGTAATACTGTTACATTACAGTGGGTGTGGGTGAGATTGCAAATTTTGCGGCCTATGCATTTGCTCCAGCTTCCTTAGTAACTCCACTAGGTGCATTGAGTGTTTTGGTATCAGCAATTTTGGCTGCAAAGTATTTAAATGAAAAGCTAAATCTAATAGGCAAAGTAAGTTTATAAATTATTAGATCACTGCAAAGAGATTTTAATATATTATTATGGCTTCAGGTGGGTTGCTTATTGTGTATCCTAGGTTCTACGATAATTGTCATACATTCTCCGAAAGAAGAGGAAATTGAATCTCTTAACGAACTTTTAACAAAACTTCAAGATTCTGTGTTTTTAATATATGTTCTTTTTGTATTAATTTGCACACTATCTATAGGTATTTATTTTGGTCCTAAGTACGGCAGTCAGTATGTTGTCGTGTATATAATTATGTGTTCGGCCGTGGGCAGCTTAACTGTTATGTCGTGTAAGGGTTTAGGGTTAGCATTGAAAGAAACTATAACAGGTAAAAATGATGACTTTCAAAACTGGTTAACGTATGCATTTTTCATTACTGTTGTGATCTGCATCTTTATTCAGATGAATTACCTCAATAAAGCTTTAGATTTGTTTAACACGAGTATAGTAACACCTGTGTATTATGTATTCTTCACTACATTAGTTATTACTGCATCTGCAATTTTATTCAAGGAATGGACAATGTTAAGTCCACAAGATATCTTGGGGAGTGTTTGTGGATTTATCATTGTTATTACAGCAATATTTCTATTACACGCTTTTAAAGATATGGATATTAGCTTGAATGATTGTAGAGGCATTCTCAATCCGAAACACGAAAGATTGTGGAGAAATGGAAAACATAGTGATTATGAAGCTTTACTGTCGAGAACAATGTGACCTCAAATTAAAGAAATATAACGTAAGCAAAATTCTTCGCCTAAGGGCTAAACTATTTATATAAGTGGTCCATTTAAAGTAAAACAATAGCATCACAAAAGCTACTATAGTTCGTTTTTTCATTTGGAGGAATAAGGTAGTGATCCCCTATTACACTAGCAAATTTGTGTTTTATTCACTTCAAGCACACTTTGAACGTAGCTTCTTGGCGAATATGTGAACGCAGCCACAAATGAGGTTATGTCCAATATGATTTTACAACGTCGTTTTGGAAGATGTTTGACAGCTGTTAAGCAAATATGGCGTCGGCGTTCAATTGCATTAATGTTTGTTGTGATGCGGGCTCAAAAATCACAAATTTAATTGGGCCACGTCACACGATTGAGGTGAGTTTACTCCTCCAAATAAATAAACGAACTATAGTTTGGACAAGTTTTTTTATTCAACAATTGATGGCATCTGTTTCGTTATCAACGGATGCACGTTAATTTATGGTGGTTGTTTATACAACTCTGATAGCTACAGATTGGATGTGAATGTAGAAACCCTTTGTTGGATGGTTGCACTGTGGTTATGTTTAACCTAACCTATATGCCAGAGGCGAGCATTGAAATATCGCCTGAACATGGAAAATTGTTTGTTGTCTGCAGCTATTACTGCAAATGTGTAAAAGAACCATGAATTTTTAATTTTAGTTCATCTTCTAGTGTTGTTGCTCCATTATTTAAATCAATGTGTACGTAACCTCTACAACTATTAATCAGATCCATCCACTATTGAAGCAGATGGAATGGATGGAACATCAGAAAATTTTGATGATGTTCAAGTAGAATTTAGGAACTTTTTAATTGTAATTGATGCCATCAGAGTGCGAACATGTTGAATAAGGAACTTGCCCTTTTATACAGTGACATTTAACATTCGGTTTCTGTAATAGATAATTTATAATTACTTTATTTTATTAAACATTCTATTTTTCTCTTTCAAATGATAATAATAATACAATATAATAAATAAATATATTTATTTACTGAAAATAAAGGAGCAAACTGAAAAACGTGGAAATCTGCGATATTGCCCAAGCAGCAAAATTCAAATTTGCCGCAATTATTTTTAGTAACTTCAATATTAAAGCATGATATTACCTACAATTTTGTATTACATCAATGGGTATTTTAATATCTTTAAGTTGAAGTTACAAAAAATAATTGCGGCAAATTTGAATTGTGCTGCATGGGTGGCGTTAATTTAATATTCGGTTGCTACAACGTATACATGTTGTATCTATTTTATACTACACTAAACAAAAACTAGTATTTAGTAGGGTAACCATTTTGTTTTAACACTTGTTCTAAACGGTTGCGCCCGATGCGGATCCCTAAAATACAGGATTACCAAAAACAATTTGCCTTAACTGTTAACGTTGAAGTAAAACATGCGAACTCATATGCATGATTATTTTCGCCCAACGCTTCTCTCACCAGCGAACTTGACAGTACCGACCCAAATTGCAAACCATAACGATTTGTCTCATTAGACGCGCTTTATTGTAGAAGGTGCAACATTGCTATCTGATGGCCGCTGAGAACGCATCAGATGATCTTGAAGGAACAAAGCTAATAATAGTCTCAATCGAAATTTTGTTACTAGAGTTCGTCTAAGTTAAAGTAGAGCAGCGGCTGTCGTTTTTATGGCGATATTTGGAAACAAAACAATAGTATAATCTGCAAATGAACCCAATCATTATAGTTTGCAATTTAGGACTGTACTTATCAAGTTCGTGGATGAGGGAAACCTGGGGTGAAGGAAATCATGCATAAGTTCGCATATTTCCCAGGTAATTTTGTCTTGGATGGAGTCTAACATTAACATTTAGCTTATATTAATTTGGTAAAATAGAAATTAAAATTAGTAATTTAATTTCGTATTAGCGAATTTCAATAATAACAGAAATTAAATAATTCAAAACGAATTTATATTTAATCTCTGGTAATAGCGTTACTATTGATATTTCAGATATAGAGAGTGCTAACGAGTTAATTTTTACTTTTCTGTTGCCGCATAACAAATATTTTTTACATCAATGCATTTGCATCAGTGGCGGCTCTAATGGCTGGGCAGTAGTAGGCACAAACATTAGACATTTATTATTATTGTCATTATTAAAAATTAATAAACAATAAGTTAAATTTAAAAGAAATGAAATTTTCTTGAGTTATATTTGGGTGGGTAGTGCCTAGCCTGCCACACCGGACGAACCGCCATTGATTTGCATGGTACCTACTTTTTACATTTGCCATTTGATTAGCTATTGTGTATATATGTACATACATTACAAATATCACTATGGATACTTTATTTGTATATTTATTTTTAAGTTTCCTGTAAATAAGTAATGCTTTCTGATATTGATAGATTATCAAACACATGTGATTTTAGACTTTATAGTATTGTAGTAATTATGCCTTAATATTTATATTATGTATTTATATTCTTCATTCATTTTTCCACCACTAAATAAAACACCCACCGTATAGCCTACCGCAAACAACACCCAAAAGTTCTCTGTTGCCTATTCAAATTGAATGTAAATAAATTTGGTTTTACTATGCATAGTGTTCACATGATGAAAGCCAGAATAACAAACGCCCACGTGACCACTTAAGTATGCAACCAAATATACAACTCTTGGTATGCCTGTGTGATAAAACAAAAGAAATAAGTGGCGTTATTATGGTCGTAACATTCAAAGCTAGATTAGGTAGCCATATAGTTTGATTTTGTAAAATTAATGGTATTGATGAAATATTAAGAGTAACAATGTTTATAAAGTAACAGTTATTCAAATCAAGCTGTTGACTTATGGAAGTTAAATTCATTAGATTGGTCACGTGTGCGATCATTTTCTCAGGTTATATTCCTACCAGTAAAATGTTTAAATATTGTGGCTGTTGGTGAATGAGTGGAGTTGCATTATGCATATTTGATATAAATAGTACAATGGTAGTGCATTTACATAATTAGATACTCACCTCTGAATGCAATAGTGACTAATAGGAGTATTATTTAGCCCATTAATCACATCTCAATCTCCACGCACCTTACTGTATATTATTTAATTTTTTGGTTTTTACTTATATGCAAAGTACCAATTTTACATCGCTGTGTAAAGGCTTATATTAAAGATATTATTATCTTAATATGTTCGCAACTATATATGTAGATTTCTTTTATTTGCATATATGGGTTGTTTACTTTTTGAGAAATTAAAAAAAAATTACTTTTTGGAAGTTAAATAATTGTTGCTTGCAATTCAAATATGTAAACTAAAGTATGAGACTGCAGTAATGGTTTAAATTCTTTGAAAATTTATTAAAATTATTCTAAATTGATTTTATGCATAGTATAGAAGTATCTGATTCTGGTGCTATCTTGTATTTGATTTGACTTGGACCACCGGGGGTCAGGATGAATTAAAGCGGCTTACCTAGTTTTATTCATTTTCTATTCATTATTATTTGTCACATTGCTGCCAGGCATCATTCTTTTTCACAATTGTAAAGGTGACAACATCCCGCATATACTTATTAAATGGTTTTTTTCTATATTTTCTGTTCACGTCATTACGTGTTCCCAAACTATTTATTTTATTTCAGTGAATTTAACGCTTATTTAATATTTTTAATGGATACTTCTTTGCTAGTAGAACAATATTTTTCTGCATGCTTTTTTCACATTTCAATACTTAGGAAGCTCTGCATTTTATTTCATCGAAGCAGCCATGTTATTTAAATAGAATCCTTGTTTAAATTGCGTGGACCAGAATTGGTAACAATCTAATCTCCGGAACTGTAATTGAATTGGAAATTGAAAACTACAAATCCCCAAGCACTCATTATTTTGCACTATTATTACCTACTTTATAATGTTTGTGTTTGAATAAAGTATTTATTTTTGTAATATCTCTTTTCTTTCCAGCTATATTTAATTTGTGATGAACTTCAATAACATTACGTTTTTTCTTGACCGAGAGGGAGGAGGGGAGGGGGGGAGTTATGTGTAGTATAAATTGTCACAATATTTCAATACAAAATTATACTTATTAAACATAATGTCCTTTAAGACTTACACATTTAGCGGAATGTTCAAAAGTAATACTAAGCTTTTTAAAAGAGCCTTTGTCTTGGTGTGCTAACCACACCTCAACGACACATGGCTTCATCATTTGTCGAAAATCATTTAGCTTTCAAATGTTGTTTGAGTTTTGGGGACAAGAAATAGTCTATCGCTGCTAAATCCGAAGATTAGGGCGGACAGCCAACCAATTCAAAATCATTTTCAACAATTGTTTGCAGTGCAATCAACGACGTGTGAGTAGGAGCGTTGTCTTGCAAAGTGAGCATACTTTTGGCAGTACATTTGGCGTTTTCCACAATTTAGCTGACTTAATTTAGCTAGTAACCTCAGTTTAATATGCTTCCTTGATACTTCTATAAGTTCCAAATAATCTATCCCATCTCTGTCCCAGAAAACTGAAGCAAGGATCTCGCCAGCTTGTTTTGAACGGGTTTTTGGGGTCGCGGAGAACCGCGAAGAGCGTGCTTTCACTTTTTGGATTGCTCTTTAGTCTGAGTACATGTTTCATCTACAGTAACAAGTGCATTCAAAAAATTTTAGGATTCTTCTTCAAAATGGCGGCAGATTTCCTACGACGACGTAATTCGAACGCGCTTCTTATCAGTAGAGTTGCTCAATTTGCGCCAACAGCCAGTGGCGGGCGCATAAAAGTTTACACATACAATAAGTGGTTAGAAATTAATTATAGTATGTATTCAAACACTTACCGTAATAAGAGTCTTCCATGAAATTACAAAGTGAATAACATCTGGTAAACATCTGCAACCATGCCCGATTTGGTAATTTGCATTTGAATATTTATTCCGCCTCGGAATAAATGCTTCGTTGTCTAGTAATTAAAACGGTAAACATAAAATAAAGGTAACACAAACATTAAGTTTAAATTTTTCATACTGTTGACGAATGCTGTTTGCTATTTACGTGACATTGACAATCCCTTTTGGACCAACACATAAAAGGGATATTACAAACTACACATTGAATTTTAACGCCATCATAACTTAGGGGCGGCATTTCTGCTATAAATTGTATAACTTTTCCAACATTGGTCGTTTTCGCAACGTAGGCAACATTTTTAAAACAAACGTAGAA
The DNA here is from genome assembly GCA_031763485.1 of Osmoderma eremita. NCBI lineage: Eukaryota > Metazoa > Arthropoda > Insecta > Coleoptera > Scarabaeidae > Osmoderma > Osmoderma eremita. The sequence goes on from JARFOC010032461.1 coordinate 27,917, forward strand.
CCACGAAATAGTATTTATTATTTTAAAATAAAAACTACAATTTTTTTAAAGTTAATATCTCTCTTATTATGCAACTTTATTAAGATATTTTTGCGTTAGTGACCTTATTTTAAGATGTTTAATCACCCCTTTAAAATAAAATCACAAGACCGTAAACACTCTGTATACACTGCAAAAATTGTAATAACACTAATAACAATAATAACAGTAATTAATCAATCTGTTGTGAGGTGAGAAGTAATCCGACATGTAGTGTTTACCATACTACATTATGCCTGGTGTAAGCATAGAATTTTTCCTTCCCCAATGAAGAAATTGCGGTCAAATGTTTGGCATTGTTATACCGTCACTGCTAGCTACCCAGGGCCGCACAGTGGTTCAGAACGCGAAAAACGCGATCGAAAATCATATTTTCAACTTCTTTGTACAAAGTTAAAATTGCAGTAATTTAATCTTGAATGGTTGCTCTATTTGATGATGTTAATAATATGCATCGTATTTTCATACGTTTTTCTATATTTGCTTTCAAAGTTCAGTAAAATTGAGACGTTGCAGCGTATAGAAATTAGTGTGTAATTAAAAACCACAAGCAAGTGCGCTTATTTATTGATGTCATTATAATATTGTTATACTAAGTGTATTATTAAGTGGCATTACTTATTATTGGATAATGTTTACCTGGTACAAGAAAATTAATTGTTTGTAACGTAATCGGATTATAAAAATTTGCCTTAAGTAGAGGATTAAGTTTAGTTCTACACAACCCTACACGGTAATTACCTCA
>JARFOC010032489.1:0-60122 GCA_031763485.1 Osmoderma eremita
TTAACCTTTTGTACTCCGCGATTTTGATTTCATCTATTTCATTGTATTTTAAAAATTCCACCAGATATTCTAACGTGGTAATTTTAATTGGTACGCAGGGAAAAAGTGAACAGACGATACTAAAATTTCCCCTTTGTTTAGCTGGATGTCTTTAACTTTATTAACAAACTCCAATGAGTTCTTTGCCCTATAAAGTTAAAGGCTTAGACTTTTAACTTTATAGGGCAAATTTTTCTATTTGTTGACTAGCCATTTGGACAATTTGTACGTCGGTGAGTCAATTCCCGCAACAATTGGCCTCATTGAATCACCCGGTTTGTGTATTTTCGGGAGATAGTACAGTTTTGGTACAATAGGGTTAGAGGCCGTAATTTTAAATTTAGTGCTCGCGTTTATTAATTTAGGACAGTTTTTTATCGCATCCTTCGTATTTCTTACCATTGACGGCAACGGATTCTTTGTTAGCTCTCTATACGGCTCTGCATCTAGCATGATGATACCAGCCCCCAGTCCTTGCAATTCTTTCACGTATTATATTTAACACGGCTGTGATAATATTATAAAGTTATGATAACCAGGTGTAGTCAAAAGAACACTTCAAGTTTCTAACAATTGCATTGGTGATGAAACACGACTAATTATGGCACCAACATGGCAGCTGTAGGTTTTAACGGAAAAAACGACAACGGAGAACCAAATGACTTGATCCAGTTCAAACTTGCACTCAACGCGTATTACAATGTTCACTTGTCGCCCCTGAATGTCCCGTGCTTCTCGTGTTGCCATATCAAACGCTACGTTGTCAGTCTCATTTCGTAATTTACACACCTCGTATACTCAATCCATTATCCCAAAAAATTATCGCCATTACCTTCTCTGCAGAAGCTTGCGTCTTTGCGCTGTTTGGTGGTGGAGATCCATTGTGCATCCATTGCATTGAATCTTACAAATGTTTTCTTCGATTCTTGCCTCCAGACGTCATCCACTTTTCGGGTCATCTCTAATGGATTCTCTACCCCATTTGAACTGCTTTGACAAGAATTTAATTTGAAAATACGAAAATATCTGAATATTTACCATATAAGCAGTGCATTTTTCGTTTGTTTTTTTTATAGTATTTTAAATATTTTCAACGCTGAAAACGATAGGTTCCTTAGAACTACTTAAAAATCATTGAAATATGTTATATTTATCATTTACGTTGCATACACGTTATTAACACTAAATAAAAACTGAACTGAACTGAACTTACCTTACTTCACTCGCAACGGTTAAATTTTCATTGGTGCATGTAGATATTTTACACTCAATTCCTTCATTTGTCACACTAATATTTCATTTTTCTCGTTTTCCAACTTCTAATACATTCTTTCTGCATTCTGTCAACTCTGATGATATAGGGAGCTCACAAAATTTCGCTTCCCTACGCCCAAAACAAGCTTCTCTCCGTGAAACAAATCCTCTCCAACTTTCCGAACACAGACAAGATCGAGAAGGGCCCCAAGGAGATCTTCTCGCCTGACATACAGAAGGATCTGCTCTTGTTGGAGGAACAGGAAGGTTCCGTTAACTTCAAATTCGGAGTTATCTACATGAAACAGGGCCAGACTACTGATGACGAGATATTGAGCAACGGTAAGTTGATTAAACTACTTCTTTCTTGTCAATTTTTATTTGTTTAATTGTCGGCATCTGAATCGTTTGACGGAAGGTGGCCCTGATTAAATTAAATATGCCGTTAACATACAGTTAATAAATAAACTTTGATATGAAGACTATAAATATATTTATCCTAATAGGGTGTATGTTTGCAGAAACTGGTAGCCAGAAATTTGATGAATTCCTGCAATTATTAGGCGACAAAATACGTCTCAGAGGTTGGGACAACTATAGAGGTGGTTTAGATGTAAAAGGTAAGTGATTCAGGCTGTTTTTCCGCATCCAACATTTCAAACTCTACACCGTGTTCAAAATTAGATGTTCACGATTAATAACTACGTTATTATTGGAGCTATGAAGTGGTTTAAATTAGCAAATTAGTGGCATTTGTTGTTCTTATTGAGATGGTGAAAACAAAGAAAAAATTGAATATTTTGTTATTATATATTTTTACATATTTTGGAAGAAAATAAGAACAAAAAATTTTTAACGGATAACTACAGTGAACCTACAAATAAGGCTATTTAATAATTGTCACAACAATACTTCCGTCCTTAGTACAGATGCCGTATCTACGAAGCCTGTTGAATCATAAAATAGAGGGTTAATGTTTTTTTGTAAGATCCTAAACTATTTAAAGATCATCAAATAATGGGATCTTTCTTGTACTTACTTGACTAGATACGCCATTTTTGTTTAGAACACACTTATTTAACTCACAAAGAAGCGATTACTATGGAAATTAAAAAAAAAAGATATGACATTTGTCCTTAGCACGAGAGAATAAGCAAACGGGCAAATAAGTAATTTAAACACTATATTCATTTATCTTTTCTAGTAAATGTCCAAAAGTATTGCCCTTTTCCTCAAGACATTTATCATCTCTCCCGGTAACACTGTTTGTCGGTAAATAGAATATAGTTCTAATGAGTTTGTCTACGTCTATAGTATTAAATTTTACTAGACATGCCACTGTGTACTGCCAACTATACAGTTAAGGTAGCGTGACGTCACGTACACTCATTGGAATACACCGGATACTTCACGTCACTAGATTACATCAGGTAACCAAATAAGTTCGTACGGTTTTTGAAAGTAAAATATAAATATTTATTAAGAAACAATAACACGCTAATGTTCATCGAAGTAATTACAATCACACTCAATAACCTTTTGCCAGCGCGACACTAATTTTTGTATGCCGGTATTGTAGAACTCTATAGATTTTGAATCAAAAAATGGACGGACTGCATTTATTACTCGAGTTTTAAACTGTCTGTGCTTCATACAGTCCTCAAGATACCAGAAAGATAATAATCACTTGACAGGAAAATAAGGGGGTGTGGCAATGTTTCCCAGCCCAGTTCAGACATTTTCCCAATATCACTCTCGCGGTATGCGGTCTGGCGTTATCCTTTGAGAGTACCACTTTCTTTTGATTGATCAAAGATGGCTATCTTTGAATCAGTGCTGCTTATACTCGCTGAAACTGTTCACAATAGCAGTGATGGTTTGACCCCTCCCCAAAAACTCATAATGGAATTCCTCTTATTGTTCACTAAACACACAATAAAATCTTGTTTGTGTAGAAGGAAGCTTTGGGAGTGTGTGGTACCGAATCAGTTGGCGATAACCAATGATAAGAACACTTAGAATTGGAGTAGCAGGTTAACAACCGATCAAGAATTGGTTCATTATCGTTGCGTGAAATGTTTGCTGACTAGATGATAAGATGACTTAATTTATCATTTCACAACTCATGTGGTACCCATTTACTTAACTTCCACCTCCTCCCTAGCTGATGAAGGTGCAAACGAATCGTTTCATCACTCACAGTGAACCTTTCTCCAAGCTCTAGTCACGTTGTACTAAAATTTTCGTCCACAACCTGTTGATACCCTCCGTATAAAATACAAAATAGGATACGGTGACTTAAAATAGTAAAAAAATAAAAAAATATACCCTTACCACCTCGATGAGTGAAGAACTCCTGGATACGTATTTCGGCAACTAAGATGCCATCCTCAGCAGAATCTACGAAGTAAGATAATGTTAGACGTCGCACTCTGGGAGATTTGCACCACACAGAACGCCACTTGAATAACACTGACAGTGTTCTTCACTCATCGAGGAGGGTATCAAAAAAATTAAAAAAATATACTTTTTTTGATTTTTTTGATACCCTCCTTGTTAATTACCTTCGGTCTCCCAGAGCGTGCTTCATCGTTTAAGCTGAGATCTCCCGAAGAAAATTGAAGCACTTCTGTGCTGTACGATCACGTACGCCATCATCTCCGAATGCGGTACATATTTTCCGCGCCGCCACTGCAGCTTTGATACCAAGTCTGTACCCATAGCGTAAAAAACCTCGATGCCTTTTTCCATTATTTAAAACCAGGAATTAAACAGAAAAACACAAAATGTGTATGTATCCGAAAAAAGAAGGATTTATACTAAAGTAGATAACAGATAACAAACAAGTGCTATCAATCAACAATTTAAAAAATATTTATGGAACTCTACATTATACCAAAACCGCACGAACTTATTTGGGTACCTGATACTAAAATATTACCAACATTGAAGTATTTTATCATTCTACAATGGAGAATACCCTCCAATATTGCTTTGAGATTTCAACTTCCATTTTAAAACATATTTAATTATTATTAATCAACATTTTCTTCCTCGAACTCCAACCTCTAACTTTACACTTCGAACGTCAAAATTGTGATTTTTCAGGCGACATGACCGGGAAGTACTCAACCTACACTGTCTACGAGGGTCACGAAATCATGTTTCACGTGTCGACCTTATTACCCTACTCCAGGGATAATAAACAACAAGTAGAACGGAAGAGACACATAGGTAACGACATAGTGAACATTGTTTTCGTCGATTGTGAGGACCAAGAAACCGAGGACGGGGCTCAAGATACGTACAATTTGTTCAATCCGACCTGTATCAAGTCCCAATTTACGCGTATCCTTTATTTGCCTGATTAAAATAGAAATTTTAAAATTTTAAAAACCTTGGCACGAGGAAGACCTTTGCTAGAGACCTAGACTGACATTTTGTTGGTTGTTTCTTTAAATAAATATACTGAAAATCCGAGACTTCTGACTCTTATACTTTTTACGAACGAGACAAGATTCGCCCGCTATGCTATTACTAATTTTCACAACAACCATATCTGGTCAGATGAAAATCCATATGCAACTGCTGAATCTACGCATCAATCTTTTTCGTTAAATGAATTGGGCTGTAATCATTAGTGATTGGAACCATTTGTATACCAGGTGTTTTAAACGGTGACATTTATCTAGATCTTCTACAGAACAATTTATCAGTTTTATTAGAAGATGTCTCCCTAGCTTCAAGCAAAATTCTGCGACAGTCAATGAGGGGAAGAATGGCAGCATGCATTGGCTGAATGGTTCACATTTTGAACATTTTTCCTTCAAAATGGTAGTGCTACCTCCTAAATGTGTTACCTATCATATTATGACAAATCTTTTATGAAACATTTATTTGGAATAATATACAAGATGTAAATACTTAAAGTATTTAGTCATTCTTAGAAATTAAAGAGAATGGTACCTAATTTACGTGCTTAATTGTAAAAACTAAATGTTTTTACAATTAAGTACTTTGAATCCATTTTGTATGGTTTAAAGGTAATGCGTCAAAAATGATTTTTTCTACTTTTGTTTTTATTTAAAAATCAGAAATTGTTTAGAAAAAAGACAGAAAGATTTTTTTCTATTAAGCTATACATTCAACAATCTGAGATTGGTAACAAAAAGGTCCCTAGATTGGTTATAAACTAGCTTATATGTAGTTAAATACAAGAAGGACACAAAAAAAATAATAACAACGATAACACGAATGACAAATTGACAGATGGTAAAGAGGGTATAGCCAATCCACGAAAGTAAATATGGACTACATAGTCTATAGCCAATCGCCGGACCCTTTCGATACCAACCTCAGACAATTAAGGTTGATCACTGCGTATATACATTGCACATGCATATAAGGAATCCTGGAGAAAAAAATTAAGATCGTTTGTTTAGTAGGTTTGAGAAGCTAAGAATATCGGAAACCTTACTCTCTCCTTCACATGTTTTAATATATTATTGTTAACTAATCTTAACATACTCTAAATTACTTTGGATGATTTACATTTATTTATGATCAATACTCAAATATAACTTCACCATTAACCCCAACTATAGTCGAATTATACTTCAACAGATGGAATCCCCTCAGATTAACAGCATCACCATTTTTATCCCAAATCCAAAGTCCATTCGCTACGTGTCCCATTTCCAAGACCTTTCCGATTTTCCATTCGCCTTCATGTACCGCTTTACCTATAAAAAGCGGCATGTGTGCATTCTCTTGGTAACCACCTTTCACAGCTTCTTTCATTTGTTCATCATGGGGTTTGGTGAAGTCTACGTATTCCCAATAGAATCTTTCAGGTTGGGGGCTGCATAGTATCTACCAGATACAACGAAGCAACTAGAAAGGTAGGGCGTTTTCAAATATGTTTAAGGTCTTTACTTACTTTTATATCGTGATTAATGTTGTGGCGACCACCAAGTTCGGCTATCGCCGTTCTGCTATGTGGAAAAATTGTGGCGACTAAATTTCCTTTGTAGTTAACTTGGCCAATGTACCTGCCGGGAGCCCCGCGTATCGCATCATATGGTATATCACCTGGTATGTAGTCTCTCCAATAGAAATCTTGAGTTACAGCATCTGGTTTGGTGTAATAACATCAATATGGTTCGGTATAATTACGATTTACAATACATACCAACACTTAGTAAATTAAGAATTAATACTAGAAACGTATAAAGAAGCATAGACAACATTTCTGCCAACTAAGCCAAACTGACGAACTAATTTTGCGTAGTAAGTTGGGAAATCCGAAGATTATCTGGAGTTCAGCAAGGGTTATTGAAGATAAACATGAATATACAGACTGTTCGAATTTTCAGAAACCATACAATAGGTATATGTGAATAGAAGTGTGCCTAAATGTGTATTCGTCGGATACGTGCGTAAGGGTAATCGTAATTAAATAAAAACTATAGACCTATAGCTATAGTTAATATTGATGGTATACATGCGAATGAAAGGTAATGGTGGGTTTCCATGTATCCGTTGTTCGTCGTCCGTCGTCGCAGCGTTGATTTTAAAACAACGTGCTCGCGTTTCCATTCTTGCATTTCTTTTATACGTTCCTCCGTCGCTACAAAAAGTTATCCAACCTCCAAAAGTGTTTGCTGCTATCCTTATATAGGTATTCACATTAAATATTTTCGAATATGAGTAAAGTACGTATACTGCATGACAGGAAAATTGCAGAATCAAAAAGAAAAAGAAAAGAGAATTTTTCCCCAAACTTGGTAGACACGTTTACCTATTTAAAAAGATAATGACTGATTAAAATGTTGTTGCGATGGATCACGTAGTCATGGAATATCTGACAATTTATGCAAATTTTTCTAGCATTATGACAATTTATGCAAATTTTTCTAGCATTATTATCAGTTGCATTTCTTGCGATTTTTGATTAAATTTTCACCGTTTTGTCTTGTGTTAGTTTCTTGTTTTATGTATTTCACCAGATCGTAAATTCACTGCTAGGAGGACTCTTAAAGGACAACATATCTAAACGCTGGTCGAGTGGCAACTGTTTTTATTTTAATTTTTTTGTATGTTTCTCAACTATACACCTATAAATACATACACATATGCCCTGCTGCAGTGCGGTAGCAATCGCGCCAATCGGCAACACTACCGTGTCCACATTGAAAAATAACATCATGACATCGCAAAGTTCCAATCCTCGGAATGATGATCACGGAAATTTCTTGAAATGTCTCCACTGTATAATAGTATATTTATGTTTTCTTTTAATACTTTTAAAATACTCCAATGACTTACACCTATTTCACTAGCGATTTCACGTAATGACATTGTTTAATTTATTTCCACTAACACGCATATCTGAATATCTAAATCATCACTTTGATTTGAATAACTTTTGGCGAATTTATTTTCTCTTCAACACATACTAGTCCATGATTAAGTATAACCATACGCATTTCCTGATGAAATACAAATGACCAACAACTATATGTAACATTGGTGAATATTTATTTATTCCACAGTAATTCCTATAGCAAGGTGGCTTCGATCGTCGTTGTACTCATCTAGAGCATTGTAAAATATATCAGAAAACGCAATTTAACAGTACAACAACCTACACCATTATAACACCAGAAACGGAGACATGCAAGTCAGAGAATGAACCGACGACATTCAATGAAGCAAAGAATCAAGATGATAGTGAAAGAAGGAAAATTGCAATGGACAAATCGTTGGCAGAAAATAACACCTGGTCAATAGTAAAATTGCCCAGGGATGGGAAGCCAATAAAATCCAAGTGGGTTTTCTAAACTAAAAAGAATGATAATGGGAAGATAGGGACGCACAAAGCACGATTGGTTGAAAAATGGTGTTCCCAAAAATATGGAATTGACCATGATGAAGCATATTCATCAGTGGTAAGATATACGTCAATTCGTTATTTGGTAGCTATCTTTTGCTGTGAAAAATTATTTGAGAATTCATCAAATGGATGCAGTTACCGAATTCGTTAAGGGTGATCTCGAGGAGGGTCTGTATTTGGAGCAACTAAAAGGCTTTAATGATGGGACTGACGGTGCATGCAAAATGCACCGTGGAATATGTAGATTGAAACAATCTGGACGAGTTTGGGCGATGCCAAAAGTTGCATTGGCATACGTATCAGCCAGTACAAGGAGGGAATCGAGCCAGGAATAAAATTGACCAATGCTAAAGGCACCTACGACGGCATAGGTAATTTACCTTATCGCGCAGCTATCGATGTCGGCAGCTTGATTTATCTGGCGCAGACTACAAGGCCGCATATAGCTTACTCGGTAAACAGCGTGAACAGATTTAACGATAGTTTTGATGTATCTCACTGGAAGGCTGCAAGGCGAATTCTCCGATATCTAAAAGGAACAAAACGCTATAAATTGCAATATAGGAAGGATAATGAAATATCACTGGTTGGATATATGGATTCTGGCTGGGCCTTAGATATTGATACGAGAAAGTCTTGTACTGGGTACCTATATAAGTTATCAAATAGCACTGTTCACTGGAATTCAAGAGGACAACCAAGTGTGACATTATCAAGCACAGAAGCGGAATATATGGCACTTTCGTTGGCTACTAAAGAAGCCATTTGGTTAAAACAGTGCTGAAAATAACAAAGAGTTAAATGAACCCGTTACATTGTTTTGCGATGATCAAGGAGATATAAAAATAGCAAAACCCAACAACTACAGGCCACGTTCGAAGCGCATAGATGTAAGGTATCATTATCTAAAGGAAAAACATGTAGATAAAACTATAGAAGTCCTGTATATACCCACAAATGAAATGGTTGCAGATAATTTAACAAAAGAGGTAAACAAAGATATTAGTACATATTTTGTTCAAAATCTATGGGTTTGTGTTAATCTTTAAAAACGAGAACATCATTTTCTAAAGCTTAACAAGCAATAGTGTTGAAATTATATAGGTACTGTCCTGTTTATCATTCTAGTGTGTCTGTAGTTTCTCTAGTTAACAACCGTAATAATTCAGTTGTTTAGTTCAGAAGTTTAGAGTACATAAACAAATATGTAAATCATCGAATGTACAGTTGTAATTATAACATTATTAGTTCTGAATAAAGCCTACACAAAATATAACTCTTACTAACACATGTGCATTTGTACGAACATAACTAAAGCTGCTCAAACGATACACCTTAAATACAATCGTAGGTGGCTATAACACACTGTATTTACTTGCAAAAATAACAAAGTTATAATGATATTTGTGCAGTTCTCCTATCTATAAAGATAGTTGAATATATATTCCGTTTGAAACTCTTCCTACGTCCAATACTATAAATAACAATCTAAAACATCCTTGTGTATAAACACTTAACTTAAAAATTTGATTTAACTGGTGTAGATATCATGTGACTTATGGTAGTTCCAATTAGGTTTTTCTTTTTAGAACAACTTTAAATTCATTCTTAACACATGTATCGAAATAAAACCATTCCTTAACTCCAATATTTAGATGTTTTCGCTGTTGTAAGTGTTGACTCACACGGAAGATATAAATTATCAATCTGCGCCGAAGAAACTGTGCCGTTATTTGGTCCTAGTTTACCCTGTCCTCCAGTATTCGACAACCCCCCGCTCTTCAGGGATTTCCTACTGGTCAAGCTAATCAATGGTGAAAAAGCAACTTTTGAGACACCCACATTCGCCAGGAAAAGGGAAAGAACATTGGACATGCTCATTAAAGATCTTTATACTGAACATATGACGGACGCAAGGATGGTAAGACTTTTTACTCTTGTAATGTGCTTAGAAAAAATGTTACGGAGGAAAAAACACGCAATATTATTTTGGATGGAAAAAAGTTGGTAGTAGATATTATAGAACACACGATTTGTTTTAATAACAGTTTTACAAATGCTTGTTTTTTTCTGTCTCGAATGGAGTTGGAAGTTATCAAATCAAATAAAAGCTTTGTGGCATTCGTGAAAAAATATTACGATAGCATATACTTCATTATTTCAATACAATTACAAGACAATTACTAAGATGCCGTAAACCAACTTTTTTTTAATACCATCAAAAACTCTTCAAAAACATTCTCTTCTTATTAAAAAATTATGTTTTCAGACAATGTTAAATAGGAGGGCTTTCTCAGATGTATTAGCAGAAACACCTAGACATTCCCGTATCAAGGAAGATGCTCGGCAGATAGAATTCGTCAGAATAGGCCAAGCCCTAAAACTCGAAGCCATAGTCAGGGGAGATGCACCTACAAGTCTTGCTTCAGCAGGAGGAACGGGTAGTGTTTTCAAACGCTCACCTTGGGAAGCTAATTGCTTCTATCCCGTCTTTCCACCAAGTGTCATACTTTGCGCGGACTCTTGGGGTGATAATAGGCTAGTCGTAGGAACTGAAGATGGCATGTACATAGTTGAAGGTAGAAAAAATTAAAACAAGCGAACGTGCAATACAATGTTAATTTTTCTAGAAGGGAATTTGCATCGATTATTGTTTGACAAGTCTATGCAAGCTAGGCAAGTGAATGTGATTGAACCTCACGGTATTTTACTAGTTAGGGCTGGACCATCGAATAAGGAAGGAAAAATCTATGTTTTCCGACTCTCACAACTTGATGCAATGACAGAGACCAAATCCAGATTCGATGTTAAAGAACACAGATTGGAAAGAAGTCGAGGAACACATTTATACGCTATATCCAGACCAGGTTGGTAGTTGCATGAATATTATGGATAAGTGCTACGAAGTTTTGGAAAAAAATTGTAGGTGGTTCCAGATTGAGGATGTGCGTCGCTGTTGGTAGGAGACTGATAATGTTCCAGTGGAAACATTCTGCTGCATGGACGGCTTGGTGCCCTACCAATGATACGGATACTATAGATGGGTTCAACTTCATCTGGGTGAGAAATAAAATTGTTTTATTCCTATAGATTTCTAATTCAGCTCCCTTTATCTAGGAGGCCATGCTGGCCGAAAACCCAACCATCTTAACAATCCTAGATGGTGGTTGGAGTCCAAATTCGCCTTCACATGGAGATGTCTTGGTCTGTGTCGGATATAAGAATCACTGGGACATTGTTAATGGTCGTACTGGCTATTCTAAGCATCTTCATACAGCAGAACTAGCAAAACCACACTTGGTGACCGCGCTGGACTTATATGAAGATCAGGAGGTCCAATTGTTGCTCTGTTATAATCGTAAGTCCATTCCAAGTTAAATTTATTTTTCTCTTAATTTTGCTTTGATACAGATACTTGTCATTTCCAAAAAGTAGAAGATAGTTCCACAACCACAGAATACGACTTCCATTGGAATTCGGTACCAACCAATATTGGTGAGTTAAAAAAGTTGTTTTGACACTCAAATTTCATGTTTTTCTTTCATATTTTTTGGAATCTAGTTTGTGCTTTTCCTTACATCATTGCTTTTACATCAAATTCAATGGAAATCAGGTTGATAGTCAATGGAAATTTGGTACACACCATGACTATGCCTAAACTTCAAATGGTGGCGTGCAAAAATGATATTTTCTTCGCAACTACAGCTCCAGAATTCTTTCCAAATAGAACTGACCGCCTCCTGCTAGATGTCAAACAGCAGGAACAACCGAAATATTCACCACCTTTGAGTCCAAATTGTAAGTTTCCTAGCGTTTTGGAATAAAAATTGTAAATCATGTTATGTATTTATATATGCTAATTAATCCTTACAGCCTCGCCAGACGCCAGGCCTCTAAGAATCTACAGAATACCCTTGCACGCCCTGACGAAGAATTCAAATAACGACCATCTAGTTTTAGGAAAAGAATCGCCGAATGTTTGGAAGTCACCTGACGTAAAATTGACGGTGCCTGACCAGCCTAGGGTATCCAGGAGTGCCACAAGTTCTCCTATACCGCCAAAAGGAAAAGTTCAGACCATGAAATGATAGTCGACAAGAGTTTGGATCGAAGAAAATTACTTCTAGCCAAAGATTCTCTGTACATACTTCCATGAGTAAATTGATGAAAAAAAATCAAACGAAAACCGAAAAAAAAAATCTTAAACTATATTTCAGTTACTTTTACATTGACTGTACTTTTACGAGTGCTGTTTTTCGGAGTAAAACGGGTTCAAGGTCACCAAAAAAGAAAACTATCAAATAAATATCTGTAAAAAAAAATTCGTACTTAATCTTTACACTTGATTAAACAAGTTTTTCTCTTATACTGAACACCTTTTGAGCATTGACAAATTTTACATGTCATCTCTAAAAGTCTGTTATTGCGTTTCTTCTGTGATACCGACATATTAGTGTGTTGTGTGTATTTTAAACCAGATTCAGAGAGATATATTAAATTGTAATATATAAGAGTGAGATACAAAATAAATTTTCTTCACTACGATGTTTTTCATTTATCCTTAACGCAAAAAACACGTTTCATTGTCTAAAGTTGGCAATATCGTAATGATTTTAACCGACACGTGAAAAGTTAACAGCCTTTCTCTTTCAAGATTAACCATGACATTTTTTCTTGTTAAAGTAACTGTGTTTTATTCGATTTTGAAAATTTGTATCTAGTGTTTAAGAGTTATTCTAACGTGAAGTTGAAGATACAGCGCGCTGAACTGGCAACAGGCATTCCTCCGTCGTACACTGATGAGAGAACCGTAGCGCGAAACAGTCTGTATAGCGTGAAAATATGTGCTGTGTGATTCCAAAAGTATATTTATGTATTTCTAAATATATTTATATATTTCCAATTTTGGAGCAAATATTACTTTTACAATTTTTCCTATTCACCATATGTTTTACAAAAAAAAATTCATAAGAAAATCAGAAGTTAATTCTTCTAATAAACAGCTATTGGACATATAGCAGGTACATGCGGAGAAGCAAGTTGCAAAGTTCTGTTGCTTGTTGAATAGGTTTAGCAATATAAACATATGCCGAAACTTACTTCCTGATTCAGATATTTTACTATATTAAAGTTAAAACATTTTCAACAAAGTCTCGCTTCGCGTGATTTGCAATTCTCACGTGAATCCCACCATCAGTTCCAACCGTACTGTTCTTCTTCTTCTATTGTTCTTCAACAGATGGAACCCCATCTCTGCCATTGTTAAAGCCTACATAAACAAAAGCCGAAAGCAGGTGTGGTAAAGCTGTTGTCACTTCGTACAAAGCAACAAAAAAAGTCCGATATTTGGTCGGTTTCCCTTACAATTCATTCCTTTTGTTGCACATATCTGAATTAGAAAAATTAGGTTGGCGGACCATAGAATGACCCTAAAATTACCCGCACGCGCATTACAGAGGTTCAGTAACCAGTTACAGAAAGTTATTCTCCTTTCAGCGTCTTCTGGCAATAAAGTATGCACTCCTTTTTTTCTATGGACGGAATTCATGTTTTTTTTTTCTTCTTAACAATTGGAACCGTACTGCTTCTCTTTACGTTCCCGTGTAATTTGTAGGAAATGTTTCAGAAGGAGCTGAACCGTTTAATACTATTTCCTCGTCGAATATGAAAGATGTTATTTCCCCTCCTCTCTTAGATGCTGTTTCGTTATTTCGCAATTATCTATCCAAACGCAAAATGTACTACTTATTTGGTACTGGACGTTCCGGAAATGTATTTTGACAATAATAACTTCTACGGAAATTTGTCTACAAATTAGATATAGGCCTCTAACGTGTCACATTTTTCTAAATGAGTAAACTCCATTTTCAAAGCAAATAATATACTAAATGATGTACACTAATAAATTACTTTAAACTTATAAACAATTGGTAAGTGCTTTCTTAATCGCAACTAGTTATGTGACAGTTATTAGGTAAACCTGCACTTTATTTTGACAATTGTGAGAAAATACACGTCTTTTTTTATTTGCTTATGTTGAGATTTACATTAGTAATGCATTAATAATTTTTTGTTCAGGACAATATGAAACAAAATAAGAAAAAGTAAAAATTCAATTAAAAAAAGCTTTTGTGAATATCTGGGGAACGAAATATTTGTGTTTCTGTTTTTTCTATCTTAATCAGAACAACAAATACCACTAAATTCCTAATTTAACCAACTTCATAGTTCTAATGATAACGAAATTAACAATGGTGAAAACCTAACTTCAGACACGATGTGTCAACACTGATATCAGCGGGCCAAGACAGAATATCAACGGTATATTTCTGGTTTATTTCCTTTTGAACTTTGCGTGTACTTTATCACGTAAAAACACAGGTAAGCTACATATGTACATATATATATATTTAAATCAAGATTAGTTCATTAGTGCCATACGTTGGTAATATAATTAACGTTAATGCCGAAGAAACAATAAGCGTAACCTTTTCCAACGCTTTTACGATAAGTTAACTAAAGAAAGGGGAAATTTACAGTACTAAAGCTGGGTCATTTCCAATAAGGAATGAAGATATTTTTAGCATTTTATTTTTTACAAGAAAATGTCAGAAAAACTAAACGTATTTACCTGTGCAGATCAAAGCTTATTAAATTATGCTTGAAATTATGAATACATCCCTAAAGAATACAGTTTTTAAATTGTATTACATCTTATATTAAAGATATTGTTGTGATTTCTGGGAATATGGTATATAAAAAAGAAACTTGTTCTAAAGCTTGTTGTATTGTAATTTACCCTAACCACAACATTTTTTGTTTGTATTTATAATAGGTACCTGAAGTATTTTAATGTTGGTACGTGACTTATTCCTTGTTTTAAGGAATTTAGCGCCCTACTGTTGGTCATCGGGTCTAAAACTACTCATATATTTACTCGACATATATTAAATAGTCTTCGTTTTCCTAATTTGGATTACTGGAAGTAACACCGTGGAAATAGTAAAGGTTTCCCTGCTGATTTTGTTCTAGAGTAGACTACTCTAAGCTACACCCCCTTCGCCTCCCGTCAAAACACCACCTATTTAATTGGGGAGGACTACTCCTAGGTTAGGTGAACTCATTCATTGTCAATAAAACCTCTATCAGGCGCCAATTACTGCTCATTTTAGATTGAAGGAAGTTCACTACAGATCAGGTGAGGTTCGGTAGAGCTCGGTGCTACCTACCCATGATCGTTAGCAAAACGAAGGCAGTATTGGTCATTGACGTAGGTGCAGGCAATATTTGTTTTTATCATGGCCATTTTTCTTTAATTGTTTCATTATAGATCTTTTCAGATCAAATTGGAAAGTATCCTCATATCAACTGTAAGTAAACCATATCATAAATAGAATATAGTTCTAATGAGTATGTCTATGTCTAAAGTATTAAATTTTACTAGACACGCCACTATGTACCGCCAACTATACGGTTAAAGGAACGTGACGTCACATATAAGCATTGGAATACACCTGATATTGCAGGTCACTAGATAATATCAGTTAAACCAAATAAGTTCGTACGGTTTTTTGAAGGCAAAATATAAATATTTATTAAGAAACAATAATACGCTAATATTCTTCGAAGCAATTACCATCACACTCAATAAACTTTTGCCAACGTGACACTAATTTTTGTATGCCGGTATTGTAGAACTCTATGGTTTTTGTATTCATTACTCGAGTTTTGAACTGTCTATGCTTCATACAGTACTCAAGACACCAAAAGGGTAATAATTACTTGACAAAATATCAGGAAAATAACGTTTCCCAGCCAAGTTCAGACATTTTTTCCCGGATCACTCTCGCTGTATGCGACCTGGCGTTATCCTTTGTGAATACAACTTTCTTTTGATTGATCAAAGAAGGCGGTTTTTGAATGAGTACTATTTATACTCACTGAGACTGTTCACAATACAATAATGGTATTCTTCTTATTGTCCACTAACACACAATAAACTCTTACTTGGGTGGAAGGAAGCTTTGGGAGTGTGTTGTACCGAATCAGTAGGCGATAACGAATGATACGAACACTTAGAATTTGAGTAGAATATCCACTTTTCATCGCAGGTTAACAATCGATCAAGAATTGGTTCATTATCGTTCCGTGGAATATTTGCCAAAAAAATGATAAGACGACTTAATTTATCATTTCACAATTCATGTGGGACTCATTTGCTTAACTTCCACTTCTTTCCTAGCTGATGAAGGTGCAAACGAATGGTTTCATCGCTCACAGCGGACCTTCCTGCAAGCTCTAGGCACGTTGTACTAAAATTTTCGTCCACAACCTGTTGAATATCATCGTTGTTAATTATCTTCGGTCTCCCAGAGTATATGCTTCATCGTTTAGGCTAAGATCTCCCGAAGAAAATTCTTTTAAGCACTTCTGTGCTGTCGATCGCCTACGACATCATTTCCGAATGCGGTACGACGCGGAAAATATTTCCGCGCCGCCACTGCAGCTTTGATACCAAGTTTGTACCCATAACCTAAACAACCTCGAATTAAAGTTTTATTAGTTGCCATTTTCCATTATTTAAAACTACGAATTAAACAAAAAAACACAAAATGTGTATTTATCCGATAAAATAAGAATTCATACTAAAGTAGATGACATAACAAACAAGTGCTATTGATCAACATCTTAAAAAATATTCATGGAATTTCATACCAAAACCGCACGAATTTATTTAGGTACCTGATACAAAAATATTACCAACGTTGAAGTATCTTAACATTCTACAATGGAGAATACTCTCCAATATTGCTTTGAGATATCAACGAGGTAGGATTCGCGCTCGATGCTATTACTAATTTTCACAACAACCTTCTCTGGTCAGATGAAAATCCACATGCAATTGCTGAATCTGCGTATCAGCAAACTTTTTTGTTAAATGAATAATCATTAGTGATCATTTACTGGAACCATTTGTATACCAGGTGTTTTAAACGGTGACATTTATCTAGATCATCTACAAAACAATTTATCAGTTTTATTAGAAGATGTCCCACTAGCCGCAAGGAAAAATTCTTTGAGGGGAAGAATGGCAGCATGCATACATTGCCTTGAATGGTTCACATTTTGAACTTTTTTTCTTCAAAATGGTAGTGCTACCTCCTAAAGGTGTCACCTATCATATCATGAAGAAGAAAATTGTATAAATCTTTTATGAAAGATTTAGTTGAAACAATATAGACGATGTAAATACTTAAAGTATTTAACCGTTCCCAGAGACATTAAACAAATTAAAGAGAATGGTACTTAATTTACGTGTTAACTTTTAAAAATATTTAAGTACTTTGAATTCATTTTGTGTGGTTTAAAGAAAATCGGTCAAAAGTGCTTTTTGCTGTTTTTGTTTTTATATAAAAATCAGAAATTGTTTAGAAAAAGGAAAGATTTTTTTCTATTAAGCTATACATTGATCAATCTCAACAATCTAACGTTGGTATCAAAAAGGTCTCTAGATTGGTTATAAACTAGTTTATATGTACTTAAATACAAAAACGGCGAAAGAAATAAAAATAATGGCGCTAAACACGAATGACAACTTGACAAATACTAAAGAGGATATAGCCAATCCACGAAAGTAAATATGAACCAGTTTATAACTAAAGGACCATTTTGATACCAAGCTCAGACAATTAAGGTTGATCACTGCGTATATACATTGTGCATGCGTATAAGGAATCCTGGAAAAACAAATAAAGATCGCTTGTGTAGTAGGTTTGGGAGCAATATGTCAAAACTTACTTTTTCCTTCACATATTTTAATATATTATTGTTAACTAATTTCCACATATTCTAAATTACTTTGGATGATTTCCAACTATTTATTCTGATCAATACTCAAATACAACCCCACCATCAATCCCAACTATAGTCGAATTATACTTCAACAGATGGAATCCCCTCAGATTAACAGAATTACCATTTCGATCCCAAATCCAAAGTCCATGCAGTACGTGTCCCATTTCCAGGACCTTTCCGATTTTCCATTCGCTTTCATGTACCGCTTTACCTATAAAAAGCGGTACTTCTGTATTTTCGTCGAAACCACCTTTCACGGCTTCTTTCATTTGTTGATCATGGGGTTTGGTGAAGTCTACGTATTCCCAATAGAATCTTTCGGGTTGGGGGCTGCATAGTATCTATCAGATACAACGAAGCAACTAGAAAGGTAGGGGGTTTTCAAATATGTTTAAGGTCTTTACTTACTTTTATATCGTGATCAATGTTCTGGCGACCACCAAGTTCGGCTATCGCCGTTCTGCTATGCGGAAAAATTGTGGCGACTAAATTTCCTTTGTAGTTAACTTGCCCAATGTACCTGCCAGGAGCCCCGCGTATCGCATCATATGGCATATCACCTGGTATGTAGTCTCTCCAATAGAAATCTTGAGTTACAGCATCTGGTTTGGTGTAATAACATCAATATGGCTCGGTATAATTACGATTTACAATACATACCAACACTTAGTAAACTAAGAATTAATACTAGGAACGTATTAAGAAGCATGGAGGACATTTCTGCCAACTAAGCCAAACTGACGCACTAATTTTGCGTAGTAAGATGGGAATTCCGAGGATTATCTGGAGTTCAGCGAGGGTTATCGAAGTTAAACATGAATGTACAGACTGTTTCGAATTTTCAGAAACAATACAATAGAAATATGTGCATACAAGTGTACCTAAACGTATGTATATTCGTCGGATACGTGCGTAAGAGTAATCGCAATTAAATAAAAACTATAGCTATAGTTAATATTGATGGTATACATGCGAATGAAAGGTAATGGTGGGTTTCCATGTATCCCTTGTGCGTCATACATCCTCGCAGCGCTGCTTTTAAAACGACATTTTTTTTGTACGTTCTTTCGTCCCTATAAAAAGTTATCCAACCTCCAAAAGTTTTTTGCTGCTATCCTTATATATTCCCATTAAATATTTTCCAATATGAGTAAAGTACGTAACTGCATGAATTGGAAATTGCAACATCAAGAGGAGGTGGGAATTTTTTAACCAAACTTGGTAGACCGTTTACTTATTCAATGGTAATGAGTCATTACATTACATTACATTACATTGCACAAAGTTTCAATCAGTCATTACTAATTTTTTTGCGATGGCTCAAGCAGTCATGGAATATCTGACAGTTTATGCAAATCTTTCTAACATTATTGTCAGTTGCTTTTCTTGCGATTTTTTACTAAATTTTCACCGTTTTGTTTTATGTTAATTTCGTTCAACTTGTGTTATCTATTTAACCACATCTTAAATTTATTGCCACTAGGACTCTTGAAGGACAACATATTTAAGCTACTTGAAACGCTACAGGTAAAATGTTCAACACATTACCTATATTAATCGCTGCCTTTATGCTAAACTGCAAATTTACACAGCACGAGAAAAATGCTTCTGATATATAATTTGAAGGGATCACCTTATATACGCATTACGATAATGGCGTACGTGACAGATCACTTGTACTTTTAGTTAATCGATGGTTACATCGATACACCCATCAGATCATATTACAATATTTTTTGGAAACATTATCGAAATAATAAATAATATCTATATATTTATAACCACAATCAATAACGAGGAATATCTCTTTTATTAATTGTGATAATTATTTTTAACTCTAAATTTGCTAATACGTTTTCTGCATAATACCCACTTTATTAGTGAAAAAAAAAATGGGGGGTATGAGGTACCCGGTCCGCCGTTATTAATTTCTGCTTTAATGCTTTTAATGCTTTTATGGGATGCAAAAACTGTTAGGTAATAATTGATATTTCATTGATGTTAAAACAATCATAATCTCCCTCAAACATTCCTTATATTATTTCGCTTCCAGGATAGTCACATACCAAACGACAGAATCACATATATACACCACACCGAACGGCAACTGTGGTAGCGGCTATGAACTATAGATCCTTCTGTGATAATTCCAACATGCCGTGCACGTCAATAAGGCGGGAATTTTAGTAGCCGTCGCACGTGTACCACTATCACCATCAAGTGGAAAATTCCAGCTTCAAACCCCAATGGGTCAGGACAAACTAAACACAAACTCATCAAGGCGAATGGGCGATTTCCCTATTGTGATTACTATAACATTTACAATTTAAATAAATTAAATCATATTTATTACAACATTATACCAAGAAATTATGATACTGTACTTACTATTTTTCAATCCTATTAATTGTACAGAATTACTTCTAATTTAACCGACTTTAATAAAGAAAATGCAATAAACAAACAAACCGCTAACCTCTAATTGTCAAACACGAACTACATGCGAACTACGACGGTACACGAACCAACACGAACTCGCACGAATTTAGTATCTTTAATTTAAAATGTTCGGCGTGACTGCCAGGGGCGCCGCCGTGCTACGTATGGAATGGAAGATTACCCCCTCTGCCGAGAGAAACATACTCATGAGTCTATCCATTATTTGGGTTAGTCAAAGTACGTAGCGCCACACCGCGTCTCTCTGTATAAATAAAATTAAATATTTTTTTTTATTATAAATACTAATTTTAAATTTATTTACACATCAAACCATATAAAATATGTACGTTAATTTATGTAATAACAAAATATGTAGGTACATAGATATTACAATTAGAAAGAGATTAGACTGCTGATATTTTGTGCGCATTTACATTAGCTTTTCAACTACTAACTACTAGCTTATGTATTATTTCTCGTCTCCACATTTCCGTGTATTTATCAAATGCAGCTTGTAAGGGATCGACCTAGTTACTTAGAGCTGGAATATGACTTCTTGCTTTCTGAATCTTATGTAGGATAGAAAAGTGACTTTGTTGTCATTTAAAAGGTGACAAATTAGTGCCGTTTTCCTGTTGTTGGGATAAAATTTCCATTATTTGCAATATATAGGCAACGTGCAAAGTCCTTGTCTAAAGTGAAAAGTCAACACAACCAGCTTAAAAATGCATTTACATCAACAGAATTCTCGAGTTAAAGGTAAATTGTAGTCTTCAAAGGAATTTTTCAATTGAAAATCATGTATACTACATTTCTTTAATAAAATAATTATTGCACATATAGGAATATGAAAAATCAAACAAAATTTGTGCTTTGCTGCAAAAAAAAAATAGATTTGGGCATTTATTGATGTAGCACATGTTTCATGTGCCGAGCCTCGGTTCAATTCCCCAAATGGGTTTAGAGGGTGTAGTAGAAGTAACGGTTTCAGTGGAATTATACTTCAATAAATAAAAAGCCTTCACATTTTCTCCTTCTTTCTTCGCATTCCAAATCCAGAGTCCATCAACGCGGTTTCCTCCTATTGCCACAACTTTTCCTATTTTCCATTCATTTTCGTGCATTGCTTTTCCTATGAACAGGTTCACATCCATGTTGTCTTGAAACCCACCTTTGACGGCATTTTGCATCTGTTCGTTAACCGAATTGATAAAGTTCACGTAATCCCAATAAAATCTGTGAGGCTGGGAACTGCATAGTATCTAGCAGGTACACAAGAAAAGAAAACGAAAAGCAAGAGATTGTTGAACATGTACAAGATTGTTATCTTACTCGTATATTCTTTTTAAAGTCGTGGCGACCACCCATGTCTAGAACTGCTGTGTTGCTATGAGGAAAAATGGTGCCGACCATATTTCCCATGAAGGAAACTTGCGCTATGTACCTGCCAGGGGCCCCCTCTATCGCATCGGACGGTATGTCACCTGGTACGTAATCTCTCCAGCAGAAATCTTGGGTTGCAGAA
This sequence comes from Osmoderma eremita, assembly GCA_031763485.1. Classification (NCBI taxonomy): domain Eukaryota; kingdom Metazoa; phylum Arthropoda; class Insecta; order Coleoptera; family Scarabaeidae; genus Osmoderma; species Osmoderma eremita. The sequence continues at coordinate 22,008 of JARFOC010032489.1, forward strand.
TCTGGCAGGGTGCAATAATCTCGTGATAAATCCAAATAATTAAATTTTTACGTTTACTATACCTACCAACACTTAGAAAACCCAGAATCAAGATTAGAAAGCTACAACGGAGGAAGGACGACATTTCTGCCAATGTAGTCAAACTATCTGACTAATTTAATGCGGTACATTGGAAATTATAAGGATTATCTGGCGTACATCTAAGGTTATCGAATATAAATATATTAATGCAGTAGTTAATTTGCAAAAAGATATATCTGCATTTTAAAAACAAAACAGATAGCTCCTTTTGCGATTTAACAGGCGAATATTTATATACGATAAGTTGTTCATCTAGATGTATATTCGTAGAAATACAAAAAGTCTACATTAAAAAACGAGCGGGTCGTGAGATCATTGATAGGGAATAATAAATATACCCGCCTATGCTTGCCGCAACGGCATGGAACCACACTTACAACGCGGCGAATAATATATTAATAACAATAATTACAAACATGTGCCGTCCTGTTATGATGATCTTCCAAATCAAGGTCTGCCTGATTACTATACACGCCTGTTAATTTCCCAGGTTCTTAGAAAATCAGTAAGGTCATAGCTAGTATATTTAAATAGGGCAACAAATATCACATTATCAACTACCGACCTATTCCAAGTTTGTGTAGTTGTTCTAAGCAGTAATACTCAAACTTGTTTAGCTGCATAGCCGCATTCAATCTGATACCATGAAGTAAAGCCCTACCTCGATTTCCATTTTGATAATATACATGCAATACAATAAAAGCTAATAGCGAAGAACTTTTAAAATAGAGACAGTCAAATGGTGAAATAATAAAAATGAAAATATTTTATTATAAATTCAATATAGTAAAATTGAAAATACATTCTCAATGCGATGGATGATATTGGTCTTTGCTATTACAAAGTATCTACTTTGATGTTCGGTTTTGATGGTAACAATTGCAGCACCATATCAAACTCTGCATTTAAGCATTTCCGATATTTAGTTTTACTGGAAATATAGATATAAAATACATTTTTGCTCATATATGTACCAACAAATAACAGAAGGAAAATACTAGCTTAGATGATAAGTAAAGGAGTACCTGTAACTATGAAGCTATGTGTTAAATGCCTTTGATCAAAGCCAGTTACATAAAGGACTCCGCTAAAATAAAAAAGCGCAAGTTGTTTACTTTATTTTCTTTATTGTTTTATTAAGTTTGCCAAATTTTCAATGTGAAATTTCAGCTTCATCAGGACGTACTGGAAATGGGAATATTTTTTTCGCTAGGCAGGATAACTAATTTAATAAATAAATACAACAAAGACTAAATACATTGAAGCGTGTAAAAAATGTTTATACATTTAATATATATACTTTTATACTTTTATTATACTATTTAATTTATATACTTATAGACAAATCGATATATCACGTCCATAAATTAAAAAACACAGGTTTAATTCTAGTGCCGATAATTAAATATAAAGAAATATATGAAAATTACACGGCTGCAGCAGATCGTTATTACGCTTCAGCACATTCTAGTTGAACAGTGTCAAAACATCATATAAGAAGACATTAACAAAAGCAGAGACAAATAATCTAGCTATAACATATAAATGACTATAGATAGTCTCAACCTCCGAATGCAGTACAGAGCTTATGAGAATTCTTTAAACGATTTCCAAATCGTCCAATCAGCTGTACATTATTACATTTCTGACAGTTAAAATGCATATTTTTAGGAAAACAGTAAAATTGAAAAAAACATAATTTTTTTATTCAAGAATCAGGGAAAAAGCCCATAATTTTATTTATTATTACTCAACATTAACGTAATTTACATTTCGAATATTTATTTAGGAATTGGGGTATTATACAATTTATTAAATGTAAAATATATAATCCTTTATCAAATAATAGTTTCCACTTTTGTAATAAAAATATCTGGAATCATACAAATCTCCATATAATACAATAATATTTAAGAAAGGAATAGCAATTACACACAAATATGTCTTCTTTCAACTTTTAGTCAGTCGATGAACCAGTTTGATCTTCAGATGATGACGAACCTGTTGCATGAATAATAAATTATTCAGTCATCTTGCAAATTAACCACTATCCACATTCCCTTTTCAATATTTTTTACATGTTTGATGTAATTTTGCCAATTATCAACTGTTATATGTTTTCGAATTAATTCCTCCATATCTTTTACCTTAAATGTTGTATTATTCATTTTTATACAATTTTTAACTTGTTCAACTTCAATGGGATTTAACTCGCAGTGGTTAGGTGGTAATCGAAGATGACCTTTCTCTTTTGCAAGTTTGTCAATCCTGCTTTTATCATACTGCGGTTTAATTTGTGACATGCAAAACAGCAAGTCCCTTTTCAGCATGTCGTCATTAGTTGGTATTCGTTTCTCACGGAGCCAATCAATGATATTGTTTTTCCTCCATGCTGCCATTGGAATTCTACTATTTTTCTGCAGTGATAGGAAGCATTATCAAGAACAATTTTCAGTTGAAGATGTATTTTGTTCGCACTAATGTTAGCTTAGGATAGCATCCCACAGGCTACCATTGGTTCGCTAATTTGAAGTACCTATGCCTAGTAGACTAACTCAATGCGTAAGAAATACATGAGGATTGAGGCATTATTAGAGTTTTTTATAAATTGTTACGATCATGTCTTGCTGATACTTTCATCGTTTCTTATACCGAAAATTTCATTAAAATATACAAACGCATACTGGGTGTTCATTCATTTATGGTGATCAGTATATGAGTATATATCAATCTTCTTGAAAAGTTGTCACTTTGAATGACATTTTATCTTTAGGCTGAGACATTCGTTACCTATACAATCCACAGCTGCAAGACTTTTTGAACACTCAATATAATTATTTGATATCACCACATTCATCAAGTTAACCAGCTTCATAAACATCTAAATAAATTAAAACACACTAACCTATGATTATTTTTTTAGGTCATTAACTGCAAAAAATTACTTTTATCGTTAATTCGTTTATTTAATAATTTTATTCAATCACGAAATATGACACTGCCATCACTGGACATTATGGTTGTATTATATTTGAGCAAATCGAAAATTTGCAACCTCTTCGCTTTTGCAGTGGTATCCCAAATGTAGAGGCCATTAACATTGGCCACATCCATGGGTATTACTCTACCAATTTTAAGTTCCCCAGCGTCCAACATAGAGCCAATAAACAAATCTGTGGCACCTGTATAACCTCCTTTGATAGCGTTTTTCATTTGTCTATCGTAAACTTTGGTGAAGTCCACTTTATCCCAATAGAGTCTGCTATGATCTGGTGCGCATAATATCTAGAAAATACACATAAAAAGCAGTCAAAATGTTGGTTATCTTCAAAACGGGGCATAACTAGGATAATTTCAATAAGGAAAATTAAGTTGGCAATACTAGGAAATTAATGCTGCTTCGCAAAGATTAGCTAAAGTAAAAATAGTTAACAAGCCGACTACCAAACAGTTGTGCCATCTGTTAGTGTGAGATGTAGTCATTGAGCTGTATATATTCGTACCTGGAATGACGACATAATGGTGTTAAAATTTGTCAGGCCGATCTCTCTCTCTCTCTCTCTCTCTCTCTCTCTCTCTCTCTCTCTCTCTCTCCCTCCCTCTCTCTCTCTCTCCCTCCCTCTCTCTCTCTGTGTGTGTGTGTGTGTATGTGTCTGTCTGTCTCGATATAGGTGGTAGGATATCTATCCCTATCGTTTTAATTAGATATGAAAGCGCCATCTATTGTCTCAGATGTTGGACTAACAAATATTGAGCGGTCGTTATTCGTATAATATTTCTTATGTACGCCTCATACCTTTACACTATCTAATCTTTGGCTGCTTCGATTAATGCCAATTAGCTGTCAAAAGCCAAATATATTGTATCACCAGCTCCAACCATAATGTGTGTGTACTAGGAGTGTAACCAACTGCTTCACGTTCAACTATGTGATTACTTATAGAACGAGAAGCGGTCGGTTACACTCCCGGCAGATGAACGACATTATGGTTAGACTTAATAGTACATTAGCTTAGATTAACGTAAAGCCAACAATTGATTACATTATATTTCACACAAGTTAAATTCATCAAATTGTTATATTACGCATACCATTACAATGTATAAATGGTAACTACCTAATTATCTTTACGTATAAATTCAAATTTTAACCTACTTTGATACTTTTATCCTTATATATTAACTTTCCATTAAATTCTATCACTGCAATATCTGTATCTGGATACAATGTACCAGGAATTGTACCGCTGGGATTATTAACTTGGACTATGTACCTATTTGTTCCAACCAAAAAGGCATCTAATGGTATCGTACCCGGAACATGATCCCTCCAGTAGTAATCTTGGACGACAGCTGCAAATCTTATATATGAAGGAAGTCAAAATATCTGTCATGAAGTAATCAAAATCTATATTTAGTTGACTTACCTGTTGCCAATATGCAAGAAAAAGGATAGATGAAAAACAAAGATAGGTTATTTAAAACCATCATTTCTTCAATCAAACCTTCAAACACGATATTCGGTAGAATAAAGGGGACAATATGGCAACGATTTAATGTCACTTGTTGATATAGCTCAAGAACGATACTTCGACAGAATATTTTCACAAGAACAAATAACTTAAATTTACATAAAGAGGTCACCATGAATAGTCTGCTTTATCAGTTTGTAATATTGAAATGCTAAATAATACTGCTATTTGCGTGTTTTCTTATGTCTGTTATTTGTGATAATGTTATCAAATAAATTACAGATTACGAGGGGCTTTTCCCGATTCCAAGAATATAAATACTGATCGTGAAATAGGAGGAGATATCCACATCATTAAACAAATCGGGGCATACATCATTAACATGTGGCTATATCAATGTCTAAAGTAATAAAGATAACTAATACAAATATACCTAGTTCACTGTAAATTGTTCTCTGCATAATAAGTAAATATAACTTAACTGCTTTACTCATATTAGTTAAAAGACTTACTAGAACTTAAAAAAATATATTTATTAACCGGCTGCTTTAGGTTTCTTCTCCCATTACATGTCCCGGTGTTGCTTGAACTACCTACATATGATATTGGTGTGATAACCAGCACACTATTACTTTTTGGGCTGGATTGTTTAAATATGAGTCAAACCAATGATCAATCCTTTCCTCTAAGATCAATTCTGTTTATTCAACAATGAATCCCCCATTTATAGTTACAAGGATTTCAAAAATACCAGAATGATAAAATTTTCTTTATGGATATATTTAATCCATTCATTACAAACGTTTAATGAAGCAGTTTTACTCGTATATTTGTTTCTAAAACAGACTGGGTACCACTAATTATTCATACTTTTCACAATAATTTAAAATTTGACCTCTAACAACAATTTCTAGAATCTTTTCGTAAGAAGGTAATGTATTAATGGGTCGAAATTATTCAATTTTTACAGTATTTGGTGTTTTTTTATTAATTATTAATAAACACATTGTAACGGATTACTCTTCCCAAATTCGGTTATGCTGTTGTCGATGGGAATCCACGTATTCCCGAAACACAGTCCCGAGTTAATTAATATTTTAGGAGTAATCCGTAAAAATGTAAAAATTTATTAATTAATTTTTACATTGTCCCTTGTTATATACGTGACATATACAGGCCGTGGTAAAACTTGATATAAGTTATCATATGAGATATCAAAACAAAAAATTATTTCCGAAAATTGTAGACAGCCTTAAACCTAATATTTTAAAGTTATTTTCATATACAGGCTGATTCATTTTCGACCCTCACCATGGGGATCTCGCTTATTATTGGAGATAGAGGGTAGGTAAATTTGGCAAAGTTGCTATATTTTGTGTTTATTATGAATTCGAAGAAAAAATAAGCCTGTGACAAATGACGTTCGAGATTGAAAAGAAAACAAAAAAAAAAACATTTTCTTCTTTTACCTATAGCACTTTTATTCGGCCTTGCAGAGAAAAACTAAAAACACATTCTCAAGGTCACTTTTGATCTTCTATCTAATGGTGTTCTCGAAATTTTTATATGACGTTTTGATTCTCTCTGGACGTCATCAACTTTCTTATCTCTTACCGGCGCTATATTGGATTTCAACATCATTCTAAGTTACAGATCCTGTATACTGCAAACGACACAGTCTGAAACTTTTTTTACGCATAGATTCGGTTAGTTTTATAACAAAGTGACATTTTTTTTCAAAATTGTCAAAATGCATTAATTTTTCAATTATTTTAAGTGGATCACCCAGTGTTTTATATAATAAAAAGAAAGAATAGTACTTTCATTATTATTAAGCACTCTATATACCTAAATTCATTAATTTCTAAGATATTTTAAAGTCTTTTCAATGATCGTATATTAACCTAGTGTGAAGTAAAATACTTTCTAAAGTGAATATTAAAACATTACAATTTTCAAAAGCATTCAATTAAATACGGCCTAAAATATAATATAAGAAGAGATATAGTTGAAGAAAAATACACAGTAACTAAGTTTAAGGGAAATGGTAAAATATTTCTTGATAAAATACTTTTCATTAAATGTGTTGCTATAATTCTTGATAAACTTTGTGGCTTTTATAGAATCATATAAATATCTACTTACAATTCATTACATGTTTCTTTAATTCACTTTATTCTATTTTACTTATTTTTCAACTGTTTATAATATCTGTTTTATCGATAGCTGCAATTTCACATGCTTAAACAGGTTTCATGTTTTGGAAGTAATATTTGTGTTGGGCACCTCTTCACAGGGGCTATACTTTAACATATCGAACACCTTCACAATCTTGATTTGCCCGTTAGGTAGCCAGATATAAAGACCTCTAGTTGCTTCATATTCCATTGACACTACTTTACCAATTTTTAATTCTGAATTATCGTAAACAGCACCTATAAATAGATCGAATTCAGGTTGAAAGCCGCCTCTAACTGCATATTTCATTTGATCCCCGTAAGGTTTATTAAAGTCAACCTTTTCCCAATAGAATTTGTTCAGCTCTGGACTACACAGGATCTGCAATAGCGATAAGAAATATAGCAAACGGTATTTGCTGTTGGTGATCTTTCTTGATTTTGGTACTTACTTGGAAATTAGTTTTAATAATGTACCTCACATTAGTCATAAAATGGATCGAATTGATACCATGAGGAAAAATTGTACCAGGAATATTTCCTCTAGAATGGTTAATTTGTCCTATGTACCTGTCCCCAACTTTCAAAGCATCATAAGGTATGGTACCTGGGATATAATCCCGCCAATAGAAGTTTGGGATCGTTGGTCTACCAGAGCAATTTTTCGTATGGTTTACTGGCACACCTAAAAATTATTTGCCACTAAAACTGAATTTATCTTCAAAAATAAATTACTTACTTGTCCCTATGATAGCTGCCGGATATATTAGGATTAAACAGAAAGAAATGCGATACATTTTACAACGATATGCAGCCATAACTGATAAGAATATTAATAGAACCAAATTTAAGTGTCACATATAATAATATAAAGTGTAAAAGGTCAATTTGTTAAAGGTTAATGTTATGCTTGTGTTAATATAATACAAATGGGGATTTTCCAAAGATTCTTAGAAACATAGAACTGTACTTCGCACATGATTCGACTCCCAAGGTTTGAAAACAAAAAAACTTACCTTTCAAAACACAAAATAAAAGTAGTAAAGTAAAACTATTTCGTTTTGGAAGTAGAATATTGATTTTAATTACACGAAATTCACTCTAAAAACGACATATGACTATCAACTTTTTCCGATTTTCAACAATTCGAACTGAAGAAACCTCTTAGGATTACCAGCTCTGGTCCATACCCAAAGACCACCATCTCGCCTCTTGCCCGGTATAACCTTTCCAATCTTCACACTGCCTTCGTGTGTTACCTTTCCAATGTACAGTACGCTATCGATATCTTGTTGAAAACCTCCACGAATCGCGTTTGATAAATGTCCTTTAGATGGTTGGGCGAAATTTACTCTTTCCCAATAAAAGTTTTTGGGATATTTAGTGCATAATATCTATAATTTAAAAGAACCAATTTTCAAGCTATCTCAAGCTGATTGGATACAGGTGTCTACCCTTATGGCAGTACGGTGATACTTTTTCCTATTCATAACAGTTATGGCCACTTTCTCCAAGGAATTTACCATGGCGACAAGATTGCCATACTCTGTGCGAACTTTACCAATGTATAAATTCGGGGCAACTTCGTAGGCATCTTTGGGAGTAGGTTGCCAATGTTTCCATTCCAGTCTTCTCGACCAGTTTCGGTTAGAGGAACCTGAAATTTAGGAAGGTATATTAGCCTGCAACAACTGCACAAAAATTATTAAAGATCCTTCTTATGGAGACATTTCAGCCCCTTGGCTTCTTTAATTTCCCACTTCCTTCCACCCATACTTTATACAACCCACTGCCAAATCCTTGTGCCCTGTAACAATCGGTACAGGTTCCATATAATTGAAGCATATCCCAGGTTCATTTTGAAATTCCCAGAAATTCCCACTCTTCTTGGATCTAAGGCCTCACACAAGATGCTGTATACCATCTTCATTTTCCTTTTATGTAGTACCAGTGCCCTTCACTTATTTACAAGATCATAGAAAGGCAACCCACTAGGAGATTGTAAATGATCTTCAATGATTGGTTATGAAGATGGCAAACAGCTAATTGGAATTTCGGCATATAATTTTTTTTTGAGGATCAACAAGTGGGGTACCAATGACATTCTTATTTCCCGGTGAAGTTTGTTTCGGCCACTCTTTCTTTTTATAATGATTTCTCCTATCCCGACTGTCCCATTCACATAGGAAGCAACAATACTTTGTGTAACCGAATTGCATGCCGAGCAAAAGTGAACCAACTTTCAAATTGCCACAAACATTTCACCTAAAGTCGTTATGGTTAATTTTTTCCAAAAGAAGCTTCAAATTGTCATAAGATTCTTTCAAACCGCTTGCATGGGTCAAAGGAACAGAGGGAAACCGTAGTAGTACCGCTTCCAAGCTTAATTTGGAAGGGTCAATAAACAAACGCCCCCCATCTGTATTATATTCATGACCAAGCGTCTTCATAACAGAATGGACATCATTACAAAATACTTGTATTTGTCCTTCTTACATAGAGAAGAAATTCTCAAATTCTGCATGGCGATTACGAAAAAGAGCAACTTTTGTTCCACTGTGAAGAAGATTGCCTTTTAATCCGGAACCTTGAAGTTCGGCTTTCTTCTTAGACAACTTTAAATCGCAGACGAAGTCATTGGGGTCTTCATGACCTAGAAGATGCGACACACAATAAGGCGAATTAGGTTGAAATGTTCCAAATCCATATTGTCGCCTGCAAAACTTTCTTCGTTTACTTCGTCATCAGCACTTCCATCGTCGCTTAGTGTCACGTTCTGTGGAGGTTTTCGCACGGGTAATTCCAAATTGTGAGGTACTGGTCTCAGTGCAGATAGAATATTAGAATATTTTAAAGTATGTTTGGTCATAGAAGTCATACCACTTATATTTGTAAGACAAAAATAGCAATCGGTAACATGATCTGATGATTCCCTCCAAATCATAGGAATAGCAAAAGGTACATGCCCACGCTGTAAGAAGTCTGACACACGTAACACAGCAAATATGGAGAGCCCAGCTTTTGTCTGCAACACCTACTTGACACTTGAAATACTGCTCATAGCGGTTTTTCGTGTGTAAAGTTGCCTATCTCCCTGAATACGATTTTATTTACGGTTATGTCTCGGCGTCTCTAATCTCGGCTAATGAATCGCCCTTATGTGATTAATTGATATATGTGCCCTTCATAATTGGCATTGTGCCCGGTTTAACATAATTTAACCATACAGTAAGTATTTGTTCAATAAATTTTATATCCGAGAAATACCTCAAGATAATAGTTCTTACAGGTTACTTCTTGTACAATGAAAAGATGGACTCCAGCTTGTGCTCATTCCCTAGGCATCTTTAGATGATAGCGTGTTCTAGTGATGCGTCACTAGTCCCGTGCTGCTTAGTAAAACTGGTATCAGGAACACTCCCCGTGTAGAAGACCTCTATTGATGTCGTGAACTGTCAGCTGTTTAGATTTCCATACAGGGACATTGTTTTTCTGCTACGTAAGTTGTGTGCTTTTACTCCTTGACATTTTATCGTGGATTTATGTTTTCGCCTTTAGTCGTTAATAATATAGCGGTTTGTTATTCATTTTCCCCCATGATTCGTTTTCACTTGCGGCTAAACTATTTAAATATCTGATGCTTTCTAACCCTTTACTAATGCCAAATTACTTTTGTGATGCACTCTCACTTATTATCAAAGACTAATTAATTTTGCGATGCACTCTCACCCACTACCAAAGATCAATTAATTCGTTTCCTTCTGTTTACCCCTATTTATAATGTCGGTAACGCGGCCTAAAGGACGCGTCAAACAATTGTTTTTTTAATTACCAATTTAAGAAAATTACATATTATTTCAATAAAGAATTATTTATTCTTTTTTAATTTTAAATTTCAAATTTATTTTCTTGTTTCCTGTATTTTTCTATGCGTTTTAATATCTTTTCATTCTCTTAAATGTTTCTAGTTCTGATGGATCCTACAGCTGTCAGATACTACACGAATTCACGATTTATTGAACAATTAGTGGATTTAAACTTGAAATTGGCTTGGATACCTGGATATGACGATTTCGATATTCAAACATCATCTTTACTACCTGATTCCATCTTTTCATCGCATTTATTTTAATAATTATTATTTTGAACTGTCAAATCTTCACTATATGACGAATTACAAATATACAAATTAATTCTACCCACTTATAACATTAACAATTCTTTTCTTTTAATCATATTCGATGTTTACATTTTGCAACTAAACGGACCAAATCTTTTATTGGCTTACATTCAGGTGTTCCGAGGATTTTTGACAATGTTTGTAATACCGAGGCGTACTCTTTTACATTACACTTTATAATTGTTTATGATACATTTAAACAGTCCTCTAATATTCACTTTCACTCCATGTACACACTAATTGTCCCTGTGTACCCTGGTTGCTGTTGAAAACCCTGCCAAAAATCCCTCCGTTTTTCCTATTATTTTGACATTTACCCTTTTTATTTAAAATTATCATAGCCTTTTAGCTTGTAATTGAATTTAACTACTCCACATGTCTTAATGTGTAAGAATTTCTCTCTGTATTATTTATTTTTCATCATTTAAACATTTAAAATGACAATATATACGCACATAATGCTTTTGGATCACAGGACACAGCTGGCTATGAACAGCATTAGTAGCCACAGATGTCGCCTATGATTTTTCATTGTCAACATCTATTGTAAAGTATATGTAAACGGCGCGCTGAAAAAGTGGCAGGCATACCCTGTCGTACACTGATGAGGACTAGGTAGCCCGAAACGGCTGTCTGTACGTGGGATGTCTGTCGGTACTAATGCTGTGCATAACCAGCAATGTTGTGCGATCCAAAAGCATTATGCGCGCATATATTTACATTTTTCATTAATGTTGATATGTATACGTATATAATATCATTGTTAAATGCAACAATCTCATTGCGTGAAGTAGGTGTCAGTCATTAAAAGTATTTAAAAAATAAAATCATTCTTATAAAGTAGGTGCAATAAAAGTGCAGCACGTTAAATAAAGCTTGTTTCACTATTAGCTAAAGGGTCGGCCAAAATGCATCGTACTTCAATTCATTTAGGCGAACTTGTGCGTTAGCGGCACGTTAATGCACAAGTTCTCGAAATTATTGCTAATGTTATTACCTATTCAAATAACCGTTTTCCAGAAGAAAATTTAACCAATGTAAAATAGGAAGCTGCGAAGTCTACGGGGGTGTTATTTTCCACAATCTATAGAATCGTGGGTGAAAAAGTGAAAGTACGAAGGGTGAATGTGACAAGAACACAAGACGACACCGATAAGGCGATTTTGAAACATGGAATTTTAAATTTCCATATAACGGAGCCTACACTGAGACGTATTTTACCCGAGGTTAAAGATATCAGCGGCTTCAACGCAAGTCGAGAGAGTCTACGTAAAATTATACAGAGTATTAGTTTTCGATCGAGAAAAACACAATCCTTCTGTTGGATTATGTTTTTCTCGATCGATATCGATGAAGCGCCATGATATTAGATTCTACAAAACGAACTATTTGCAAGATATCAGGAGATTTCGACAAGACGGAAGATCATTTATATGGATGAAATGTACATCAATGCCTCACGCCCAACAGCGAAAAGTTAGAATGACAAATCCCTTGAGGGATTAAAGAAATTCATAGCAATAGTGCAGAGAATAAAAATGTCACTAACGCGAACAGCTTTATCACTAACTCATCCCTTATATTTGAATGGAGCGCTAGGACAGGGGCCATCATTCTGAAATGAATTTCGCGAATTATGTGAAGTGGTTGCAAGAAAAACTAATACCCAACTTGCTACAACGTACTGTAGTAGTGATAGGCAACGCGCCTTATCACAATGTGCAGAATGACAAATGTCCCACTACTCCGTCCACGATGCAGGAAATGAGGAACTGGAAAAAAATTGTGGGTGATCTTCATACTTACGTCTGTTAGAACAAAGATATAATGGCACAAATGTTAATAACAAAAGTATTAAGGTCGTTCTGAACATGTTCATTTCTCTTTTGGCAATGAAAAGCAACACTTTCAATACAACTAGGAACGTACAATACTTATGTAAGGTAAATACTGCTACTTTTATTACCTTCTGGAGTGACAAGTTATAGTTGTGAAACAAAAGGTTTCCAAGGATTATATTTTCCCCTTTACTTGCCAATCAACTTGTAATCAATGTTTACAGGTCATAAAGTTTCTTTATAGTGCAATTCATAACTACTACTTTCTTAATTGAGTTTTACATGAAAAGGGATAATTATTTAAATGTAGTGATCATATGACGTTATACGTTTCTCAGTTTACTTCTTTGTGTATTATTTCGATATATGCTTTCCGATGGAAAAAATTTACCTACACAGAAATAAGTATTCCAGTACTCAATTGATTACACTAATTAGAAGTATAACACCGGTCAAAAAAATCTGATTTATTTTGTCCCACGAGTTAAGTGGGTGACCTTGGTAGTACTTACACTTATTTCATATCTGTTTTCAGAATTTTTCTATCAGGCAGGGTTTCAGAGTAACAAAGCAATAAAATTTTGTGAAAGTATATATTATAATATGTGTATGAATCATGAAAAAATGACGTACAAAGTGATATATTTACTTGGAAAATGTGCTGATATATGACTTTCGGCTGTACTTTGCATCAGAAACATCTCTCTTCAGCGCCCAGCAATAGTCTGCCAACATAGGAGAGCTCCATTTGTCTTGCTATCTTCAGCACTTTCATCGCCGCTAGTGTTATGTTTTCTGGAGGTTTAAGCACAGGTAATTCCGGACTGTGAGGTACTGGTCTCAGTGCAGATGGAGTGTTAAGATATTTTACAGTATGTTTGGATTCAGAAGTCATACCCGTTATATTTAAGATGTTGTAAGACAAAAATAGCAATCGGTAATATGCTCTGATGGTTCCCTCCAAATCATGCTTATGTCCTTTACCTTTTTCCCATGCTGTAAGAAGACTGACACACGTAACACAGCAAATATAGGGAGCCCAACTTTTGTCTTCATCACCTACTTTACACTTGAAGTACTGCTCATCGCACTTTTTAAGTAGAGGCGTGAAAGACGGTTTTTGATATTTAAATGTCAATTCGTCGCATTACTTGTTTTCGCATGCAGTGCAGAAAATAAGTATATAATTTCAAACGTTTTATCTTTAGTTTAATTCCGACTTCATAAGAGAACGGATGTCTTAAAACAGTTCTATTCATATACCAGTGGTCCATTTGTTTAAAAAAGATAACTTATTTAAATGATAATAATATTTAAGTAGTAAATTATGTATGTACATTTTTGTAGCGCAATGGAAAAGCTCCAAAAAAAGAGAATGCTAACTTTGAAAGAAAACCCAAGCGGCAAATATTATTCGAAATAAAAATCAATTATTAACGAAGTGGAATAAATTTGGAAACGTTACTCAGAAGCTAAGTTTATTGAAAGAGGATGGAATGAAAATAGATCAGATTGTTTATGAGTGAATTGAAAAAGCTAAAACATAAACATGCCGCTCCCCAAGCTTATGGTAAGAAGTAAAGCAAAAGAGATTTCAGATAAATTGGGTATTAACAATTTTAAGACATCTAAAGGATGGTTAGAAAAATTTCGCATTCGTTATAATATAGTTTTTAAATCCATTTCTGGAGAATCTGCAAGTGTCAATAAAAACGATGTAGCTGAATTTGCGAACAGAATTCCTTCAATAATTAGAAAATACGACGCCAAAGATATTTATAATGCGGATGAAACCGGTTTGCTTTTTCGTGCCCTTCCTAATAAGACCCTCATCCTAAATGAAGGAAAATGTTCAGGTGGAAAGTTGAGCAAAGATCGATTGGTAATTTTGGCGGGACAAAAATAAAAATTGTTGGTGATTGGAAAATCAGTTCGATCTCAAGCATTTCAAAAATTTCCTATTAAAGCCCTAAGATTGAAAACATAATAGAAAGGCATGGATGTCTTGCGTAGTTATGAAAGGGTGGTTTCTAGAATGTAACGGGAAACTACGAATGCAAAAGCGTAACATATTTCTCTTTTTAGACAATGCAACATCTCATCCTAACACTCTTAAATTTGAGTAACAAGAAATTTTTTTTTCCGTTTAATACTACAACTTTATGTCAATCCTTAGTCATCATCAAAAAGTTTAAAATGTTTTACAGAACATTCATTTTAAAACACATTTTGGCACATACATGTAGATAATGTCAATGTAGTACGGAATCTAGCTCAATCAATTGATGTAGCGAACGCTATACAGTGCGGACGTAAATTGTGTCCCCCATTCCCTCCCTCCTTGTAACCTTTGAAAGGAATGAGATAGAGAAACCAAACAAAGACGATGTGAATTACAGGCAAATTATGATGGCAGCGTATTTTATAATTTAAAAGAAACGTCAAAATATTATTTATGACGATTTATTTCTGACAGTACACCTAACATAACGAAAATCATTATCGCGGCAACGTTCTCTGCTAAAGGACGAGAGCGTACCATTGTAATAATCAAATTAAATATTGTTAATACTGTCAGAAATAAGTGGGCATAAATATTTTCACGTTTCTTTTAAATTCTAAAACACGTTTCCTAGAAAACATGCACAATTAAATAAATACGAGGGCTATCAGAAAGGTAAAGTACCTCTATCTTTTATTGCGGATATGTCCGCAAAAACTTAGAATATCGTAAAACTGTTTACATAGACGTAAACACAATAAAAAATTCTTACAAGTGAGGTTTTATATGAACATCCAATCCATTTAAAATTTTAAAGATAACAACGCCATCGATCTTTCGTTTTGAGTCCAGTGCATTTCTTTATAACCAAAATATCGTAATTTGCCTCTAAATTCAACTCTTCTTTGTTTTGTTTCTCTATCTCATTCCTGTCAAAAGTTACGAGGGGGGGGGGCACAATTTACGTCCGCACTGTATATTTCGACTTAGGCTTTCGACTTAACTACACTCCTGCAAGCTTATTATGTTAATGCACTACTTGAAATTAGGCACAAATGACAATCCACTTTATTAGGTTTCTTTGTTAAAATATAAAGCAGGTATTACGTACATACCTACCTATTATTTATTTTATTATTATTATTTAGTATAACTGTATTTGTTATTGTTGTATTGTCACGCTTCTTAGACGAATACATGTCAATAAAGTACCGAATAAAAAAAATATCGTATTATTTCTATTAAGCGGACGAAAATTGCTGTACCATGGGTGCCCGCTTATGAGAGATTTCACTGTATTAACTACGGTTATGCAACATTGTCTATACATGTACATACATGCATAATGCAAACACTTAACAAACCTCAAAAAACACTGCATACCATATAAATATATATACAAAACATTTTATACGCGAAAATATAACAAAGGAACTGGTAGCCAAATCTGTAATGAAAACGCAAAAAGGATTGAGGAAGAGAGACGAATGAAGAACGTAGAGAAGTCAAAACCAGAAGGCAAAAATCGAAGAGAAAGATCAAGAAGAATATGCAATACTACAATGACAAATATACCAGGAGAGATCGAGAAAAGACTGGAACTCATCTAGAGAAAGGGCGAAAGTTTGGAAAAAGACAGGTCCAGCAAAAGAAACCTCGGCACCCTAAAAAAGTATCAAGAGAACTAGATTACGTTATGCTATGTTAATTCTATTAATTAAAAATTTACATAAGGTGTTATTTCCGTTGTAGCTTCAAGTTTTCATCAAGAAAAATGCAGCCCGTGGTGCCTATATCATATAGGAATATAAAATCGTGATGAAGGTTGATATTTCTCAGTAAATAAATCATTCCTTGTTTAACTTTGCAATGTTCTCTCCAATACTTAGAATTTGCTTAAATGATTGAAGTTTGTATAAGCATTTTGAAGGACGTCTTGCCATATTCACGCATTACCTTTTAAAGAGGACCTCACCACAATGACCATATTATTAAAACAAGTACTAGAAGTAGTAGAATCATCATCAACGATGCTCGCGAAGATCATAACATACTGAAAGCACTGTATTTTGTATAACAAAGTATGCATCATTTTACAAACCCCATAAATCCCGCTTACAATACTAGACTAGGTAATTATTTACTGTCACCAGTTCATAAAACTACATTTCAAAAAAGTATTCAGTACAATAAACGTAAATTATACAATATCCTACTACAATATGCCGGGATAGCGCAGTGGCAAGAGCGCTAGGCATCCGTCGTGGATATTCATGGTTCGAATCTCCATGCCTCAATCGATTTTTAAAAAAAGTCGATTGCAGCCGGTGATCGGTACCTCTCCCGGTATCCTTCAGTGCTGGGGCAAAAATCGGCACTGCTGCCCTCTCACGGCGAGGAGACGCAATAACAAGTCATACGAGTACTTCACACGCACAGTACACATGGAGGAGGTAGCACGAGGGGCCCATTGGGTGGCCCAAGTGCGTGCGGCCTACGGCCCCCTCCCCACCCGCAGACTTTATCCTTTTACCCTACTACAATACTTTTAAAGAAATACAGCGATTTTCTCAATTTAAATTTGCAGTTAAAAATTTATTATACTAACTAAAAATTGCCATAGATCCTATGAATCAATATTAAATATTACAAGAGTGGCTGGTAATATGAACAAATCTAATTATAATCACTTTGTTGCATTGACTTTCAGTATTTCGAACTCGGAAACCTGTAGAGGTGCATCACTATCCCAAATCCACAACCCAGCGCCCTGCTTCTCCGGTGGAATGACTTTTCCAACCTTATATCGCGTAGGGTGTTTAGCTCTACCAACATACAAATCGCTCCTAATATCTTTCTGATAACCTGCTTTCACTGCTCCCTCCAAAAGATTGTCAGGCGGATTCTTAAAGTCCACAGGTTCCCAGTGAAATCCTTTGGGATTTTTAGCACATAAAATCTGCAAGAAGAAGAAAAAACAATTCGAAACTGCGACATTAGTAAATTATGGCATAGCGGTACTACCTCAACGCCTCTCGTAAATGTCTCTTTCTTCTGCACTATGGCCACTGCAATGTGTTTCTTTGAGCCGATCATTGCAGTGATTTGTCCGTGGATCGTATTAACTCTTCCTACGAATCTAAATAGCCCACCTCTGACAGCGCATTCTGGTATACGTCCGGGTCTCCAAGCCTTCCAGTAGGGATCTCGTTTAGCAGAAACTAGCAAATTTATTGTAAGATAAAACAGACAATATTACTAAGGAGAATTTGGGTTAAGTACTGCAAGTTTCATCAAATTCACACACAATATAAAACTCATGGACGCCCTTAGCACTGCGCTATCCCGGCATTTGCAGCTGTAATAATATCTTTATTGGAAACAAAGTTTCGAGTCACAGAGAGAGAGCAAATACAAAGTAATTATGTATAAATGATTATATCTGTATCTAAGTATTCTTTTACAGAATAAAAATGAAAATAAAGTAGCAACCTGTTTGCTTCACATTTGAATTTAGAACTACTTAGACTCAGTAAATATAAAGGTAAAAATAAAAAATACCCTTACCACCTCCATGAGTGAAGAACTCCTGGATACGTATTTCGGAAACTAAATTGCCATCCTCAGCACAGTGTTATTCAAGTGATGTTCTGTGTGGTGCAAAATCTCGCAGAGTGCGAGGTCTAACATTATCTTCCTTCGTAGATTCTGCAGAGGAAGGCAATTTAGCTGCCGAAATACGTATCCAAGAGTTATTCACTCATCAAGGTGGTAAGGGTATTTTTTATTTTTACTATTTTAAGCCACCGTATCCTATTTTGTATTTTATATCAAAATATAAAGGTAACTTATTATATAATTTAATACCTACAAAACAAGGAGTATTCTCTCCAATACATAAGTTATGTTCTCTTGGGTAACATATGATTGTTCCTAGTGAAGTATTCACGAAATGACCTTGAGTCAAGCTCATACTTATGACTATGAACAAACATACAAATCTCCAAAATATACAAATAAGGTAATGGAAACATATTTAACTTCCGAAAAAGTGGACGGCACAACGCTGATGGATACACCTTCAACATGCAACGTATGACACGCTTTTGGCAGATAAATACCTGCGAAGCGTAAAGAGTCTCCCCAAAATATAATTCCATATACGAGGTGTGTAAATTAAGTAATGAGACTGACAACGTACCGTTTGATATGGCAATACGGGAAACACGGGACATGGAGGAGCGACATATGGACATTGTAATACGCGTTCAGTGCAAGTTTGAACTCGATCAAGTAATTTGGTTGTCCGTTGTCGATTTTTCCGTTACCCGGTTTTCGTAGTGCGTTCTACAAATGAAAGACATTAATTTCGAGCAACAGTGTGCTATCAGGTTTTGCTTCAGACTTGGGCAAAGTTCAACAGAATCTTTTGCAAAACATCAGCGGGCCTACGGAGACACTGTTTTGTCAAAAGCGCAGGTTTTTCGGTGGTTTAAGGCATTTTCAGAAGGAAGAGAGTCGATGGGATATGAGCCACGTAGCGGAAGGCCGTCAACTGCAAAAACCGATGGCAATGTCGACAAAATCCGCGATCTTGTGCGTTCAGATCGTCGGTTGACGGTCAAAATGATCGGGGAATAGTTGAATTTGTCTCACGCGACTGTTCATCCAGTTTTGAACAATGAATTGGAAATGAGAAAGATCTGCTCGAAAATGGTTCCAAAAAACCTTTCGCAGGAAGAAAAGGGCATCAGGAGAGAAAGGTGCCTTGACTATTTGGAATCGATTGAAAATAATAAAAAAAATTTGGAACGTGTCATTACTGCTGATGAGAGTTGGGTTGGGTTGAGTATGAGCTGGAAACAAATCGCCACAGCATGGAATAGCACACTTCAGGCTCTCCAAAGCCCAAGAAAGCAAGAATGAGCAAATCAAAGATCAAGAGCATGCAGATTTGTTTCTTTGATCGTTCACAAAAAGTTCGTGCCTCAAGGTCAGACAGTTAATCAACATTTTTACCGGGAGGTTCTCGAAAGACTCCGTAAAAGGGTTATGCGTATGAGACCAAACATCAAGAACGATTGGATCCTGCATCATCACAATGCGCCTTGTCACGCAGCAATTCCTATAAACGATTTTTTAGCCAGTAAAAATATATCTGCGGCTCCTCAGACTCCTTATTCACCTGACATGAGTCCTTGTGACTTTTTCCTCCTCTTCATAAATAAACAACTACCTGCTATTTGAGTTAGGCCGATTTTTTCTGATATTTTAGCATAAGTGTGTTCATAAATAGAGATAGATGTACATATTTCGTTTTTTAAACGTGCATGTTAGATATAACTTTCGTTATTCAGGAATTAGTTGACAATGAGAGCCGACGTGCTCTTGAAACATACGTCCCGAATTTTAATAAATCAATGTGTGGTGTGAGGATTTCCCGATACTGCGTATTAGTAAATTTACCGTGTGAAATATATTCTCTTATTTCACATATCTTTGAGTAAACAATTGAACTTTCGCTGATATAAGTGTTGATTGACTTACCTAACTGTACAGTAAATCCAATAAGGATTAGGATCAAATACAAAATGTCCATTGTTAACACCTTCGATCAATACAATGCAATAAGAACAAAAGAAATAATGTTTGTATGTTATACTAACATTTTACGACCGTTAGTAATGAACATAAAATAACATGTTTTTCAGCAATATAAACGAGTTAAGCGATACATCTGATTGACCTAGGGATTTCTATCTCAAATAAGGTACCATGTAATATTGAAATATCACAGATTTGGATTGTGTGAAGGTACTCCGTACCGCCGTAGTTATTTAAAAAAAATAGGGTTATGTGATTTTACTTTCTATTAAAGTTGAAATAATAATTAAATAAGCGCATTTTGCACTGCGCGTCAGGAGCGTGGTTATGGCGCGCTCCGCAAACAACTCAATTCACAAAGTGATTCGCTCCCCGACATGGATGAATGTATTTCGAAAAATTTATTACGGACTCGGTTTGCAGAAACAACTGTGGAAGCACCCCTGATCTTGCAAATATTTAAGCGATCCTAAGCTTGAGACGTCACGGAAGCTGTTTAAAATGGTAACTGTCTCATAACGTTTTATAAATTACAACTAACTATTTATTTTATTTTATGTGCCTACTATCAACTTTCAACTTCTTTAATAATAATCAAATAGCAAGATAGTACAATTTAAGATTACTTATTCGTCGGCCGTAGTGGTCTAGTGGGTTGGTCACTAGACTACAAGATTGAAGGTCGCGGGTTCGATTGCCAACCGTGCCAATAACATCGATGGCGTTTTCTCGGCCACGGTTCGACTCAGGCTGTAAAAATGAGAGTACCTGGAAGTCAAATTATGGGGTAATAATAGGCGGTCGAGTCGTAGCGCTTGCCACGTTACAGTCCTAGAGTAACAAAAAAGGCTTATAACCGTGGCAGACCACCCCACCCCTACCCTCCCACTAGCCTTGAGCTTGAGGCTTGTTAAAAGGGCACTATTATTATTATTCGACGGCTTATTCTCCCAAAGAGAAAGTTCATCAATTCGGAAGTACATACGAGAGCGATGCCTTTTATATTTCGAAAGTAGAGAACAGAAACTAAAATTAATCACAGTACATGGCTTTATTGTCTTTCAAAATATTCTCCATGAAGATCAATACACTTTTGCATGCGCCTTTTTTCAAAGCACTTTTTCCACTCCGATTGAGGTACCTCCAAAATATGCATTTTGAAAGCATCAACCGCTTCTTCAGCCGTCAAAGAACTTTGACCACGTAATTTTTGTTTGATTTGCGGAAACAAAAAGAAGTCATTGGGTGCCAAATCAAACAAAATTGAATAGAATTAATTTCTTCGTTAAAATTAACGTATCTACTTAAAATTATATCATCATTTTCTAATATCCAAATCCTATACCCATCTTTATCGCTACCAAATGTTCTATTTTCCTATTCTTGGAACACTTTTTTAAATATGTTCTTAAAAAGCATATAATTCGGAGTAGAAAAGTATTTAATTTTATAAAGTCTACTATCAAGAAGTGTTACATAAAAACTGTTTGATTAAGGAACTTAGGCTTCCAAAAAACTAATAATACTTGAAATGTTATAAAGCAATAATAACGTAAACACTTAGTACAATAAATGTTCGAAATGTTGACCTCGAACGTCAACATACTTTCAAATTCTTATAATAAAAAAATGATCTACTTCTAGGAATAAGTCTTCGGTAATTTATGAACATACATCTATTATCCTTTGCTGCATATCTTCAAGTCTTATTGAGGCATTACGATACACTATTTCTTTAGTGTAACCCACAGAAAATAATCGAGTGAGGTCATGCCTGCGGATACGAGCAGGTCAAGGAATAGTTCCACCGCTATCCAGCCTATACAGCCATCAGCGTAGATACTGTCTAATATTTCTGGAGCCACCAGTGCGTAATGAGCTGGATTGACGTCATACTGGAGCAGTGTAGGTGTCAGTAACCTGTACTTATTGGCATCTAAAGTACCCCTAATGAAGGAGAGTCCAATTATTTTGGTACCAAGAATGATACCACCATTGGTATACATTGATATTCCGTGGATGCTGCCCAATAAAGCATACTATGCCTAATTACCTACCCAATTTTATTAAAGGTGGATTCGGCGGAAAATATCATAGTAAGAAAAATTATTTCGAAATTTTTGGTGTACCTATTCACAAAATTCAACACCATGTTCAAAACCAGTTCCGTGAAGGTCTTGCATTGATATGGATGACACTAGTTTGCGAGATTCCTTCCTCAGCAAGTTCTCTAGTACTAATATGTGGATCTATGAGCCACCACCACAAGCACAGGGATTTATGTTTGATTCTATGACTATTATTATCCTTTCAAAACTATTGTTTTTGATGCAAGATTCACGTTTATCTTTTTTTCTCTTTAGTATCCCATTTAATATTAATTTCAGGTCATATGAGTTTTAATCCTTTCTTACTCCGAATTACAGGCTTTAGCGTTTAGGAAATTTGCCTGTGTGGACGGGAATTGCCGTAAATGCCAACAAATACACGAACAGCCTCAAATCCCTCTAATACCTCACGAACGGCAGGAGAGAGAAGTGAGGGTTTGTTCGTTGGTTGAAATGGGTGAACTTTGCCGGCAAATTGCAGACGAAATCGGTGTCAGCAGAAGTATTCTGGAACGCAACATATAGAAAAGTTATAAAGTTCAAAAGTGTCTGGAGATTTTTCCCGAGAACAATCTTGCAAGAATGGAGTTTTGTGCGTCCGTGGTGGAAAGGGCGAACGAAGATTTTATAAAAAAAGTATTCTGTTTTCCGACGCCATTGCGAGCATAGTTCCTCAGTCGTGCGATATTGGTCTCGAGAAAATCAACATCTGGTCCGTAATATAAGAACTCAGTACCCCGAAAAACTTAGCGTTTGCGCTAGTATTTTAGGTGATAACATTAAAGGACCATTTGTATACGACAGCAATTTGAATCGGATGAAATATTTGGGTTTGCTGCGAACACAGATTATTCCCGCTGTCCCTCAACTTTTGGATGCAATTTGGTTTATGCAAGACGGTTGTCCCACGCATAACACTAGGTTGGTAATGGAGTTTTTATAAAACACCTTTCCTAGTCGTATTATTGCTGGGAAGGGTAGGATAAAATTGCCACCTCGATCACCCGACCTCAATCCCTGCGATTTCTTTCTGTGCGGTTATGTCAACCAAAATCTTTACAGTTGTGCAACAATAGCGAGCGTGCAACAGTTTGAAGAAGAACTATTGAGAATTTTTGCGACAATAACCCCTAGAAATCTCGAGGCAGTGAGGGCGGGAGATATACGATAAACTCGACTATTGTTTGGCCACGGATGGGGATATTTTCGAATCCTCCATAAAGTAACATTGTAGCGTTTATTTCTCCTTTGTTTAATTTGATATAGAATCATTGTTTATTTTCCTACTTAGAGTCACTATTTCCTTCTCCTACATTTCATAGCAGCTACAAAATGAATATAAAAAACTGTACTTTTTACCGTAATCTGGGAGTACTACGATATTACGTGATTGATCGGACATGCGTGCATACCCTTGCTCCTTTTATGATACCCTGCGACTGAATACCTCTCGTTGTCAGTGAAACTCGAGAGCGCGTTTGCCATTCACAACGCAGCCCCCCGTTCCGATGTGGGCGCACGTGTATATGCAAAAATGAGAATGGGGACAGTAGCCACTAGTGTTCCACGTGTATATCTTTTTTATTTACTAAGTGAAATTGCTGTATATTCTATATGTACATAAAGAATTATGAATAAATAACTTGACAAATTTAACACATTTTAAAGCTGTTACTACATCTATAAAACACAGTGTTGTTAATAATGTGTTTTAGTTCAACTAATATAACGTTAGACGAAGAAAACAATAATCATTTTGGCTTGTATTTCAGTATTTGAAAAACGTCAAGATTGACCATGTCTTCGTCAAGCCAAATCCACAATCCAGGAATTTTCTTTCCTGGTGGAACGACCTTTCCAACTTTGTACCGTGATGGATGCCGCGCCCTACCTATGTATAATTCGCTCTTGATATTTTCTTGATAACCGCCGCGTATTGCGTTGTCCAAGACGTCATCGGCTGGTTGCCTGAAGTCCACATCTTCCCAATATACTTCATTGGGACTTCTGGCGCACAGTATCTACACAGATATAAGTCAAAACTGCTATGTTAATACATCGTGGTTGCCTCACCTCTATTCCCCGTTCAAATATCTCTTTCCTGTCCACTATGGCTACTGCGACGTTTTTCTTTAAGCCAATCATTGCTACAATAGTACCTCTCCGTGTCTTAACTCTTCCAACGTATCGGTTTAGGCCAGCTACAACGGCAGCCACTATTGAATCGCCTGGTTTCCACTCCCTCCAGTAGAAGCCTTGCCGGCTAGAATCTAATATACTTATTGTATGAAGCAGACTATATTACAATGAGAAATCTTGGTTACATCGGGGAATGTCAGTAAATATCATAGACAAGTATAATACTATTAGAAAGCGCTTAGACCATTGCGCATCCGCAAATCTTCGTACTCTATAGGTGCCGCCATTTTGATGGGTGATCTGTCAAACAAACGGTTTTTAGATGGTCCTTAGTGAATTATTGAGATTATATTTATTGTTTGAGTTTGTCGACCCTGTGTTATTTTTAAGATTATTCTGGTTATAAATATTATGTATAGGTGTTTTTTGAAGTAAATGTTTTAGTAAGTGATTCTTTACTAATTTGAAGTTGTAGGTAAATAATATTCACACCTTTGGAGTGTACTATAATATTAAGCTAAATTTGTGAGATCGAGTGTGAACATTTAGTAAGGCTTGTAGTGTATTTTTTTTGAGTGTGCAGATATGAATCCCTGTTTATATTATAGGACCTCTAGTGTGCCTGGAAGTAGATAAACAACATGAGTTCTGGACCACTTTCCCCATAAGAAATACATGGGGCCCAAAAACACTACTTTTCTGCCATCTTGGATTTCACGATCTATTCTGCCCCAAGAGATAACCGTTCCATTACAACTGGTGGCTGTTCCAATACATCTGTCGGCTGTCTCCGGCACAACAGATAGCCGTCCAATTGCAACAGGTATCCGTTCAATCGCAATGGATATCCGTTCAATTGAACGGCTATCGGTAGTGGCGAAAACGTGGCCCTCATGTATTTCTTATAGGGAAAGCGGTCCAGAACTCTTGTTGTTTATCTACTCCTGAATATAAAAACATTCGTAGACTATTATCCTTTGATAGTGACATCAGTTTCCATCAGTAAGAACTACATACAAGCTAACTTCAACATAGCACATTCGAAATTTCAAAAGGCAAACAATTTCACAAATATTTGGATATTTTGGAAAAAAAAAACATCGAGTGGAAATCTACCTTGTTGATATGTTAAAATCGATTATATTACTATAAAAGGTGGAAGGAGATATCTGCGACATAATGCTTTGCCTACGTTACATCTAATGAAAGATATATGTCCTAGCTCCACCAAGAAAGCCAGAATGTCTGATGCGTCTGAGGAAGTGTTAGTGTACGTTTGTTTTTACTTTTAAATTTCTTATTTCCTTTAAAATATTTAGTTCACAAAATTTGTCTGGTTCAGGTCATCTTACTAATATAGTAAAACATGATGATGCAACTAAAATCTGTAGTCTATCACCTAACACGACATCAACAGGATCATTATCTCATAAGCCTCATTTGAAGGAGGGAAATGTAGGAGGGTCTATTTTAGGAGTGAGGTAAACTAAAACAAATTGATATCCGCGTTTCGTAAATTGTGATATATGTACTTTAAGATGTTGATAAAATATTTTAAGGAGTTTTACATCTTCAAGTAGTACTTCAAGTAGCACAAGAAATAGAAAAATTACATTCATAAAGAGGCTTCATAGTTACAGGTTAGCTTTTAAAATGAAGTGGTATAAATTTTTTCTGTTTGTAGTCGTTTTTCAATTTACCAACATAGAGAAAATATTCAACTACGCAGGGGATTTAAAAAAATATGTTAAGTTACAAAATAGCAATAATTATGAAATTAGAGAAAAAAGTTCTGTCATTACAAAAAGTAATACTTAAATTACAGCAAACAAATATGTTGTCTGCAGCTGGAATCAATTCATTATTTAGTCATTAGCAAAGAAACGTAATATAACACAATGTCTATTTACTAAACCTACCAAAATATGAAACCAAGTAAAACTTAAATGCAAACAGAGTTACGAACTTCTCGGTAATAAGTAATGACAAGTTTTACTAGTTCGTAAAAAATATTTATTTTGAGTAAATGTACATTTTTCGTGCACACCCACGCACCATCGTTACAGCCTTTTGGTAAAATTACAAAGATGTAACAAAAACTTCCTCTTTCTATCAGTGCCTGCTTTCTAAAAATACATGTGTGTTTTGAAAAGAAAATAAACGGTTTTAACAGAAGTAAAACTTGTTGCAGTTTACTGGTAGCATTAGCCTATTCATTTATATCAATACATTAAATTAAATATCCGTCAAATGCTTTTTGTTAGCGTAATCATACGATTTCATTACATTTAAGTAATGTGCTTGCATAATTGTACTATAAAAGCAAAGTAGGATCAGTTTACCTAAATAAGTATTAATTTTGAAACATATTGTATTATATTATCAGCGTTACGTCTCTAGTTTACGTTGAAATTGTTTTAGTACGGACCTGTCATCCGTCAAAATGGCGGCTACTATGCGATCCGAAGGTCGCGCATCCTTAAGCTCATTCTATATATTATATTTGTCTTATTTGTCTATGGTCAATATGAACAAAATAATATAATTCGTACATACAGTAATACACAATTTAGTACAGTAATGCACTTAAAGGAGAAGTAGAACATGGCTGCGCGCGCCGCGCAGATATTTCAAACATACGAACCACTTGCGAGCCTTATATCACAGTATATACTTAAGCAGTAGTATCACTCCGTCGAAAAATTGAAATAACAATGTAATACATGCACGTAATTAAAATACTTAAGAAAAGGAAGACTTTTATTTGGCCATTTCATAACAAAACATCTATCCTACTATTTACAGTGTAATCGTAACACAATATCAGCTAATGTCTGTACGATTTGGCAACCGTGTATCGAATTAGCATAAGCTCTGTACTGCATTCGGAGGTTGAGACGATCTATAGTAGGTATTACAAAATCCATAATTACTCCGCACACAGTAACACATGCTAACGCGAACACCACTCCACTGACTAAGTAGCGGACGCGACCCGTTACTTTAAAAAAACATTGGTAATAGAGGGTGGGGCAGGGAAACATCTCTAACTTTGAAGGTGAATAAAAAAGAAACTGGAGAAGGTAGAACAAATTATTTTTTTTATTCCAAAAAAGCAACATTGGAAATTTCTTTCGTTAAGTTTTAAACAAAATATCTTGCAAATGATGGCCTTCATTATCGATACATTGTTGTAGCCGGATATTAAAGTTTCGCATCACCTTCTGGAGTATCTCCCCCGTTATGTGGCCTATTTCCAGGCGTATTGCTTCTTTTAAGGCTTATATGCCGTTAGGGCGATGTTTGTACACCTCAGCTTTGAGGTAGCCCCAAAGGAAGTAGTCGCAGGGAGTCAAATCCGGCGAGCACGCGGACCATGAAACGTAACCGAACCTGGAGATCAAATGACCTAGGAAAATTTCCCTCAGAACAGCCATTGAATTATTAGCTATGTGGGCCGTGGCACCATCCTGTTGGAACCAGACACGCCCCATTTCCAACTTTTCGAGAGTTCGACAATGCCTTCACTGCTGACTGCACCTCAAACTGTTACCCTGTCACTATGTAAGGGCCCTTCTTGAATCTGTCTAGAGCTGAGATCACTCCAATAACGCATGTTCTGTTTATTAACGCAACCGAAAGATGGGAGTGCGCCTCGTCGCTGAAAAAAATCACTACGTCGTCAGGCAGGTTTTCAATCAAATTTTCGCATGCCTGTATACAGTTATTAAAATCCTGTTGTGAGAGTTCTTGAGTAACGACCATCTTATAAGGATGGAAATGAAGGTCAATATGAAGAATTCGACGTTCAGTACAGCTAAATAGGTTGAGGGCGATCGCGTGCTTCCTAGCAGACAGTTTAGGAGACGGTGTAATGGACTGTCTTACTCGCGCTATGTTCTTCAACTTTCTTTGTCGCAACATTCCCATGTCTGTAGAAGTTATCCACTCAAGGCAAAATCAAGCAGCACGCGTAGAGGGATTTGGTAGCGAGTACGCATCGCACGTTACACCGCGACGATAGTTTTTTTTTTAAAGAAAAGTAAGTTTTAACGGCAAAAGGGCGTTGCTCCATAGACCACACCATTTTGGCAACTGACAGGTGACAGATTCAAACTTGCCGAACTACTGCATCACTGAAGGCTATTCCCACTCTTCTGCGATCTCAACTTACATCACAATGGCCTATTGAAAGTAGGGATGTTTCCTTGCCCCACCCAGTACAAATAAACTATTGTTCAGTCGAAGAAATAATTTCAAAGATTTATATTTGTTTGATTCAAGAACTTCTTTCCTTTGTGTATTAGTGCAATTGTGCGACAACATTTGAGTCACACATTTGAGAACCGAACCCGTTCGCAGCGGGGTAGGTACAACTCAATATCCTGCCAGATTCATTGATCTGGCCCCAAATGATACCTATTTGTGGGGCTCTATAAAATCCCGAATTTACAGATTCGAAGGAGAACGAGCTATTAATTTGGACGAATCACCTAACAAATTATGACCTGCTAATTATCAATCATCCCCCAAGTATTTTTCAATGTACGAAGTATTTTTTAAGCCGGATTGCTCATTCGTTAGAATTACAAAGAAGACGATTCGATCATTGAACTAAATCAGAATTATTAAAGATTTTCGATTATGTTTTCGGAAATACTACAAATCACAGAACGCAGAACGCCTCATTTAAGATCAAATTTTCAAGGTCTGAAACTTTTAACATACATTTTTTGATTTATAATTCAATCCTACAATAAGATATTTTGCCGTTATTTTATTTTTGCATTGCCCATTTAATACAGCAAAGTGTATACAATAGCATAAGATCTTCATCAACTTACCTACATCTGTGGTAAATCCAGTAAGCGTCAGGATTAAATACATAGTGATTAAACACATTGTCGACACCAACGATTGTGATAAGAAGAAAAGGAACAATGAAATAACATTATTACCCTTTCATTTTATAACAATTAGTAATGAACATAAAAATTTTATGAAACATTTGCTGTTCCCACAATATACATAACTGAAATTCCGTTAAACGGACTCTTTCTTCCAATAAAATTGAGCAATATCTTTTTTAAACCGCATACATTAAAAACGCACTAGAATTTCTGCCTACCAGGTATCGTCAGCGTCCTTCCAAATGTTAAACTCATTTTCATCGCTGCTTTGGGTCAGAACAGCGATTCTCAACCTTTCTTCCTTTGGGACACACCAAAGCACATTTCGCGATACCCCTGCATGTGATGTTTTACCTAGATGCAAGAAGCAAACGCATAAACCACTTACAATACTTTTTTTTATTATGGAACGACGATGAGACACAAATTTTTACTTTATTACGTATGAAGTATAAACATAGAAGAAACTTATGACTCTGAAGCAGGAACATAAAAAATAACCATTAACTTCAGAAATATAAAAAGACATAAACTTAAAGCTTGTGAAATACTTGTCCTTTGCAAAGTATATCTATGCTCGGACTCTTGACAGGCACGCTCTTATGTCGGACATCGAGGAGGCGAGACCTGTAGTCACATTTTATATTCTTCAATATAGACTCCCAAAAGTAGGACGTTGAGAAAGGCAGCAAAAGAGATATAGCTTTATTCTCGATATTCGGATATTCATTTCTGATTGAGATCCAAAAAGCATCGGAAGCGTTTTCATTAATTTTCGATCTCAGGACTGTATTTGATAATATTTCGATAAGTTGCTCTTTTTCGAAGCAATTTAATTCTGCTTTGGATACGTTTTCCTCGTCAGGTGCAATCAACCACTCCCAGCCAGTAGTCGAGATTGAGGGAAAGTATTGGGATATCCCTACTTGCGAATCAGATAGGTGCCCTATTATGTGTTGCTTTATCTGCTTTCTTCCCTCTGTATTCAACTCACTTGATGTGGTAACCGTAGCTGGAAAAGTAGGTAGATGGTATCGGAAAGTTACACCAGCTCGGCGCACCAAACGGGGCTTTTAAGACATTCACAATAATCAAACTTATTATTATCATTAGTTTCAAAATATGCAAATAGTTCGTCTTCAAAACATGTTATTTGACTGTTTGTTGTATGCAAAAATTGGTGAGCGAAATTGGTTTTGGATTCTAAGAAAAATTGTCTACCAATAAACAGTGTAATACAGGACTACACATCGGTTTTAATTCTGAGAAAAATGGTACTACGTTTATGGAAGGAAATTGTTGCAGCATACGTAGTTCGTTGGCCCCGGAAATCGTCGTTTTTTTAGTCCCATAAGAAAATAAATTTAAAAGTGGCCTAGAACCAGTAGGCTAGCTACCTAGCTACCCTACTCATGGCAAACACTATCGGCCTTATTCATAAAGATTTACTAAAACAGGTTGTAAGTGTATATTAGTTACAACACTTTTTAAGCGTAAACAGTGTTGTAAGTGTAGGGTAATTCATAAACGATTTGTAAGTGTCGTGTAACTAAAATAGGGTTTGTAAACAGTTTCCTGTGCCAAAAAGGTGATTCGGGTGATTCCGAGTGATTCCGAGTAAGTTTGATTAGTAGTATCCTGTTGTTTCTCATCATTCTTTGTGTTATTCCTGCAATTACCTTGGCACACGTCACATCGATTTGCTTCGTCTTTCGCACGTGTAAACCTTGTTGTTTGAACTTGTAAAAATTATGGAAGGTAGAGAAGCTACTATGTTATTAAAGAGAAAGCGTGGCGAGAATGGGTTGGAATAAGACAAGGTTTGTATTGATATTGAAATATATTTTACACCTGCAGCAATGTTTTTGTCTCGAATTGCAGGTACTTCTTCATGGTTTAATTATGGCTAGAGTGCATGCCATTGAAAATAAAAACACCGACACCAACACCAATAAAAAAAAGAAAACTGCATGGGATGATGTTTTAGAAAGGTAATTTTGATATATTTGTTTACATTGTGTATAAAGTAATGTTTTGGTAATGCTGATTTAATATTGGATATTTCTGTTGTTTCCAGCTTTAATGGTATGTGTAGAGGCAGCCAACTAACGGTGCCCCAACTGAAAACACCATGGAGCATCTTTAAAATGGCCTGTAAAAAGGAGGATGCAGGCATGCGAAAGGCATTGATTAGGTGGAGGGCCACCGGATGCTCCTGCTCCAGCAATTTCGGGAGATGACATTCGTTCCTGGCTGCTCAACGAATTTGTCGTAGACACTAATGAATTTGATTCGGATGGATTTAAAAGCCAGGTATGTAATGCCAATTGGGTGATCATTCAAAATTTCAATAAAACATTTTAGGCAATACAAGAGGACAGTGGAAGTAACCCGGTGACAGTGGAAATAAAAGAGGTGTGTATAAGTTATTTCAATAATTATTAATGTGAAATCAGGTTTAATTTTTATCCTTAAAGTAAATGAATTTTTTACTATTAAATAATAAACAGTTTCTATTCTAATATACAGGTGACAACGCACACTACAATCTTTATTACAGAGCCTCCACCAATTTCTCAGGAGAAAACAGGTCAGGCATGTATAACAAGGGAAAATTTTTGTGAAAGCATGCCATTTAATCAATAACTGTTAATTTATGCAACATCATTACTTAAAAACATATTTGTATTCACTTTGCTTTTCATTTAATCAGGTATTGTTATTATTCCTGAACTAACTAAATCTTGTTCAATATCATTTTTAACGCCGACGAAACAGCACGATTGTAAAAGAACGTGTGACTGTACTATGTTGCGTTAATATGCGAGGCGAGAAAGAGGAATTACTAGTCATTGGAGAACGCGCAAATCCACGATGTTTCGAAGGCGTAAGGAAAGTACCGGTGGAATATTATACTAACAGAAACGCGTGGATGACTGCATCGATATTTAATGAACGGTTAGTAAAGTGGTATATCGTAATGTTCTCTTACTAACACGTAATTGTCCCTGGCATTCGATTGATGTTTCTGTAAATTATAGAAAGGTAGCCTTTTTGCCTGCCCACGCAACATCGATTATTCAACCATGTGACCAGGGCATCATTCGGACAATGAAAGCATATTATCGAAGAGAAATGGGTACCAGAATATTGGAAACTATGAACCACAGTCCATTCATTTTAAGAAAACACCTAATACTGTACCGTCGTAATAACTGTACAAAACTTTTGGTGGTAAATCGGTTCAAGTAAACAACTGCCTTTAATAGCTCTTTGAATATCTGGTTTTTCGATTTGAATTTCTGGATGTTTCTGTTCCAAATTTTGAATGGAAATCGCTTGAACAGAGTACATTGCACATGTTGCATTTTGAAGTTTGTGAATTAGTGTATGTAGTGTTGTGTTTTATAAATTGAATTAATAGCTAATTAGAGCTTCATTAATAAAGTGTGAAGGGCTTATGTCCGTAAGTAACGCCTTTGTTCCGCTTTTAATGCCGTTAATCCATATTTCATATAATTAATTCAATAAGACCCGATTTGGTAATGATACTTTACTTTTTACATGTCATACAATAATGAAATAACCGCAATATTGTATATAGTAATGTAAGTAATCCCTACATTACAAATTTTAGCAATTCAAAACTCTTAACCTTACGCAATCCATGATTTTTTACATAAATATGCAGACCGGCACCATCCCTATTCGGTGGGATGACCTTTCCCAGCGAATATCGCTCTTTGATCTTCAGTCTGCCTAGATACAACGTGCTATTAATATCTTTCTGAAAACCCCCTTTTATTGCATTTTGAAAGTGAGCCATGGGTGTCGTCTCGTCAACTT
Organism: Osmoderma eremita; assembly: GCA_031763485.1. Classification (NCBI taxonomy): domain Eukaryota; kingdom Metazoa; phylum Arthropoda; class Insecta; order Coleoptera; family Scarabaeidae; genus Osmoderma; species Osmoderma eremita. The sequence goes on from JARFOC010032489.1 coordinate 55,365, forward strand.
CAATCTCTTCCCAAAATAACAAATCAGTATTGTCAGTGCATAATATCTACAAATAAAATAGTCAAAACGGGGATGTAGATACATTACTTCGAAATGGCTCACCTCGACACCTTCTCGGTAAATCCTATTGTTTTCTTTCACAGCTACGGCCATCTTCTTTTTGAAATCTACGGTTCCCGGTATGTCACCCTCCGTGGTGTTAATCATTCCAATGTATTTCTTGGTTGTACCTTCGATAGCCCCACGTGGTTGTTGTCCTGGCCTCCAAACCCTCCAGTAGTATCTTTCCCGGGCTGCAGTATAAGTACATAACAGAATTTTGTGAAATTTGAATTTCATTTTCAATATCTGGTATCCCGTACAATCGTTAACATGGATAACTATTAAAGTGTGATGATTTTTACAAAGAGTATTGATGGCTCACTTTAGGGCGCTCGAAATTAACGAGGACAAAACAAAGTACATGAAGATAACAACAAAAGCGAGGGAAAACAAAACGGACGATGTAACAATCGGAAGATTTAAGTTCAAGGAAGTTGAAAATTTTAAGTACCTAGGAGTAATAATTAGTAATAAAAATAACAGAAGCATGGAGGTCAACCACAGAATACAGGATATAATGCATATTACAAATATAAGGTACTAAAGAAGGACAAGAGATTAAGTACAAGCACAAAACTGAAGATATACAAAACCGTAATAAGGCTCGTCGTGACGTACGCAGCGGAAACAATGTGCCTTGCGAAAAGGGATGAGGAAAATTTAAGAACCTTTGAAAAAAAATAGTAAGGAAAATATTCGGTCTAAGGAAAGTAACGCAACAGTATTATAGGATATATTGTAAGATTGATAAAGGCAAAGCGATTGAAATGGTATGGTCATATTCACAGTACAGAAGAACAGTCACTTCTAACAAAAATCACAAGTTGGAAACCAAAAGGTAATAGACCAAGAGGAAGACCAAGAACCAAATGGGAGAACCAAGTCGTGATGGACATCAGAACCCTAGAAATAGAGGGTTGGAGTCAGGAAATGAAAAACAGGATAGAATGGAGAAGGACACACACCAGTTGGTGAATGGCAGAAAGAAAGTTGGAGTGACCTTCCTCTATCACTGCTGGCAAGAGGTCTAAAGAGCTCGGTTGAGGGATTCAAATTCCGGAAGGAATGTAAAGCCTTATATATATATATATATATATATATATATATATATATATATTAAGTTGGAGCATTTTAAGTAGTGCTGCATTGGAATTGAGAAAGAATGGATAGAGAAGAATGGAAAGCCGGAAGAATAAAGTAAAAAGTATTGAAATAAATAAAAGAAAAATGAATGTATATGAAGTATTGCAAGAGAATACTTGCAATAAGAAGGTAAAAGTAGAGCATATAAATTATTCCACTCTGCATATACATATGCATTGGAATGGGGGATTGCTTTGTAAATGCCAATCGCGCATTCGAGTCTCACTGACAACGAGAGAAATCCAATCGCAGTATATCATAAACCCAGCAAGGGTACGCACGCATGTCCGTTCAATCACGTAATACTGCGCAATTTTTCTGTACTATCAGATTACGGTAAGAAGTACGCTTTCTTATATTCCTTTTGTAGCTGCTATGCGATGCAGAGGAACAGTAATTCTAGTAGGGAGAGATTTCTAGGGGTTATTGTCGCAAAAACTCTCAACAGTTCTATTTGCAACAATTGCAAGCTCGCAAGCAACGTTAAGTTTTTCGGGGTACCGAGTTCTTGCATTACGAAACAGATGTTAATTTTCCCGAAACCAATATCGCACTACTGAGGTATTATGTTTGCCATGACGTAGAAGGAGGATACGTCGGAAAACAGAATGTTTTTTTTCCGCAACGGATTCACAAAACTCCATTCTTGCAAAATTATCCTCGGGAAAAATCTCTTGGCGCTTTTGAACTTTCTAACGTTTGTGTTTGTTACGTTTCAGAATACACGGCAAATAGATCGACCGAGCTTTGCTAAGAATTTCCAGCAAAATACCATGTTATGATTTGTATCTTCTCTGCGGTTGTATAAACTAACATAGCGTATCCGAAATCGATGATCACTTGTTAGAACTTTGCGTGTGCATAGACAGATACAAAATGACTCAGATAGGCGTGCTGCGTGATACGGCGTAGCGTCGAGGCTGGTCGGCGGGGATAAATGCAAGTATGCCAGATCGCGCTACGTACAATATAACTCGCACTCCGGTGAGAGCTGAGCATATGTGTATATGAACATTACTCACCCCTATTATTAATTGTATCTACAATTAGGTGACTCATTCATGTGTCCTGAATATAATGAAGTGTTATTACATTATTAATTATAAACCTAATTTGTTGTATACAAATTTAACTACATAGGCACATCATTGACTGAAAAGGATTTTTGTTAGAGGCCGAGGCACAACTTCAGCAAGCCTGGAGGTAGGTACAGCCTTGGTGTATTGCAAATGCAATGCGAAATAAAACCTTCTACTACTATTAAATTAGACGAATTAGAACGTAATTTGTACTCCCATTAGAAACACCACTTCAACTTCGTTGCCAAATAGAGATGATGGCGTTCTCAAAGTGTCTTGCTGATTGGGATCCACTCTTGTGTGGTAATAAATTTGAAAGGATTAGAGTGTTCATATCGAGGGCGTTATGAAACAAGACGTCCATCTTGTTACGCAAGACCGGGTAGAAGCAGTATTAATATTTATTGCCTTTCAAATGCGACGCTCGCAGACATTACCCGCACGAAGAGATCTGAATGAAGTACGTGGCGCTATTATATTCGTAGAACGTTTGCAATTACGTAAAACCACTACACTACACTTATTCCCTAGTTCTACGGTATTCTGCTTGACACAGGGATAAGATTAGATTTGAATCAAAAAATAAAATACTGGAAAAATATGTAAAGTAATGATAAATTTTTCTTGATTATGTCATCGCATTGTGACCTTTATTTTGTAAGTACTATCCTGGAGCAAGAACACAACCCGAAGAATGTAATAGTGGTGTAGATATTAACCATAAGCAGTAAGCTTATAATAAGAGTGTTAAAGTAGTGTCAGTTAATATAATACAAATATTTCCATAAACTAGTATCAACCCTTTTAAACAAGTACCCGAATACATGTGTTTTAACATGTTGATCCATGTTTTAAAGTGATCGTCGGTGGAAGGTATAAAACTGTGCTGGAACACACTCCTGGGTCAGTCTTCAAAATATTGTCGCTGTGATTCGTAGTAGAGATTTACAATTTCGTCCGAAATGGTTACATACCAATATCTGTCAGAGATAGAGGCTTGGAGGACCATAGGTTAATTGGAAAGTCCAAGAACACGCTGTTACTGAAGGTCGCGGAGTGAGTCAAAGCGTAATTTCTAGACTTTGAAATTGCTTTTTGGAAATTGAACATTGAAAGGTAACGGTAAGATTAGCAAACAACAACAACGCAAAGGGACCATCGATACCTATCGCAACTGGTACGTAGAAACTCTTAGTGCAACCCAGCTTCGAAGTGAGTTTGAATCCGTCACTGAGAGGCTGGTATCAACGCAAACAATAAGAAATCGTTTGCATAGCTCTGGCGTATACGCCTGGATACTGTCGGTTTGTATTTCTCTTACTACTGAGCATAAAAGAACCGGTAGAATGCGGGTTGATGACTATAATGGGGCAATTGGGGACTTAATAATTGGGAGCGATTAATAATTGCAATGGTATGGGCCGGGATAAATACTGGAGACCACATTCACTTCATAGGAAATGGAAGTCTCACTTGCCAGGAATATCTGGATAAGGTTCTGCGACCCAGTGAAGAAAGAGAACAAATCATTTTTATGGACGATAGCATTGTGAACAACTGGCTCCATAAACTTGATAGTGAGAAAATGAAGTGGTCAGCGATTATCCAGATGGTATTTCAATGAAACATGTTTGCCCTTTTGTTTAAGCAGGGTGGATGTGCCTCCTAGTTTTTAAACCAAGGGTGTCTTCGATTTTATCTTTTTCCTAAACCTCATTAGCATTATTTACATACCCTCTTTAAGTTTCTTCCAAAGGCATTTTAGTAAGCAAATCTATTATAAACCGTCATTTAACTTTTACCGAAAATATGTAAACTTATCGTCGCTTTTACTTTGCATTAATAGTCTTACAATAGTTGTGAAAACACAGCAGGGCGTTGGCGCAGCAATATTCTGCAGTAACCCGGGAGTTGAAAAACACTACAACCTTGGGCAATATGCAATAACTTTTCAAGTCGAAATCTATGGCATTGAGATGTGCGCAAGAGAGATTTTGAATAAATCACACACAAATCAATAAAAATTTTCAGTGACAGTCAGGCTGTATTGAAAGCAGTGGAGGCGCACAAATGCCACTAATCTGATCTGGAGCTGAAAGAGTATTCTGAATATAATAGGGGCGTCCAATAAACTAACCCTAATCTGGGCCCTGGGTCACTCCTTCATTCAAGGCAATGAGGCAGCCGACACCTTTGAAAAAGCCGAGCTAGTGGCGTAGTCGGTTAACGGCTCGCTCACTACGCTCGGGGTCATGGGTTCGAGCCCTGTGTACCGCCCTCAGAGTTAGGTTTTCCGTGGTTTTCCTAGCTCCTTAGGCAAATGCTGAGGACCTAGATCTTAGGTCGCTCCACGGGCACAGGCGCAATAATAATGACTCATGGCCGCCATCGACCCCCTGTAATTGGCTCACGCTGTTGGGGAGAGGCATGAATT